>NIPQ01121351.1:0-31873 GCA_002806875.1 Lepidotrigona ventralis hoosana
GTCCTCTCGGGTACCGTTCTCCAATTTTACCCCCCCCCCCACCGAGCGCGAGATATTAAGCAAACGTTCAAACTTTAAATTTCTATTTCGCTCATGGTGTTAGAATTTCTTTCTTTCTGCTTCACGCAGGATATTTTCGACAGAAAATCAACCAACGTCAATATTTGCCGAAGAAATATTGAACTTAGGCGAACTCGTCTTACGGAAGGAGAGGGCGACCTCCCTGTTCCGTTTTTGCAACCCGTTGGCGAACGCTTTGCGACAAACAACAGGTGGCCGTGACTCGTGCACAAAATACTCATCGGACGCTGTTCTTATCCTGGGAAGCGATAAGCTTACTCTCGAAAATTCAGAAACTGTTGACCTGTGGCTAGTTTAACCTCTTCGCGCGGTACGCAGCAATTTCAACGTAGACTTATTTCTGCCCTAAAGTTAGCCCTTTACACTCCAACTTTTGCTCAAACAGATACATCAACAACTCCGGCTTTTTCTAGTAAATTATTTATTTGAAAGTAAACATTATAGGCAAGAGTTCGCGAACGGTTTTATTCAAAATGTTGCATTACTGTTTCTAACATGGATGTGTCATCAATCATTTGAAATTTCCCCG
This sequence comes from Lepidotrigona ventralis hoosana, assembly GCA_002806875.1. Classification (NCBI taxonomy): domain Eukaryota; kingdom Metazoa; phylum Arthropoda; class Insecta; order Hymenoptera; family Apidae; genus Lepidotrigona; species Lepidotrigona ventralis. The sequence continues at coordinate 611 of NIPQ01121351.1, forward strand.
TGCATGGTAAATTTTAAAGCAACTGGCAGGATGTATATATTACAACAACTCGTTTTGTACAAGATGAACAAAAGTATTCAATGGGTTTGCTTAAACTATTTATCTGTGGCTCAAGTACTTTCTCTTAGGGATTTGTTGTCAGTTGCTAAGCAGACAATTTTAATCGTGTTACTTTCATCTTCCTCACTGTTACTGGAATCATTAAATCGATGTCTTCTTGAAATTGTCTCAAAGCAATCTAAATTATTTTTATATCGATCAGAAACGGCAGAATACTGATTGATTATGTAATAGAATATGTAATTAAATTGAATTTATTAATGATATTTTTATCTCCCTCCTCTTTACTATATTATTAAATATTGTCTGTGCCTGGAAGTACTTGGAAAGGGTTAAGAATAAATGCAAAATTTTATTGGGTGATGAGCGAGCATTAGACGTTGACTTACACAATGATCGGACATTGGGCGACTATAGTCACTTTCTACTAGCGAAAAACGAGTTACGCAGAGGAAAAGCAGTGTGAAAGCATAGAAAAACGTGTCATGATTAGAGTGCGAATTTATAAGAAACTGTAAGGTACAGAAATACATATTACGTGCTATCACGTAAGATGTATATGCAGAATAAAATTTGCATACATAACGCAATTCTCTATCTAGGTTCTACTTTTTTAATTCATTTTCATAGAAACATGAATTTGCAGTCTAGTCACGACAGTGTTGAAATTTCGAAACAACGTCGACACAAAAGATGCGTCCGCAACAGTGCTCGATTACTTTCGGTGTACGAAGGTGTGCACTTTGCCGATTAACAAGCTCATACGCCAATTGCTTGCCGCAAAATCGATGGACGAACCAGTGGACTTCCGATTGGCACGCGCGTGCCGTGAAATCTCGCTCGACCAACTTTCCTTGCCGGTTGTCGGCTGACAACGAGCCACGGTAAACGCTAGAACAACTCCACCACTGCACCAGTTGAACCAGTTCGTCGTGCCGCGAACACAACCGGAATAATCACCGTTTGCAGAGCGGAGCGTCGTTCGTCGTCCGCGTGACGGGAATCGAAGCTCGCCCGCGGCACTCGAAATTCGTCGTCGCTCTCTTTCTGTTGAACTCTGTTCGATCGAATGATATTTGTCCCGACGATATTCGACCGCGGACCCGTGTTGTTTCCTCGTTTCGTGTACGAAACGCTAAACTGTCGCGGGCGTCGATAGGGCGACATCCGATTTTTTCAAACGAGTTCCCCAAAGATTATTCTGCAGAATAAAGGGTTAAGTTTCGCCGCGAGGTCTGCAGTTGAGGAGGATTTCAACCTCGTCTCGGCTCTGAAATTCGTAATGTTCTCCCCTTCGCCACGCTTGTATTGAAATTTACAACGGAACGGTGTAACGGAAGCCGCAGAACCGGCTCTTAATGAAACCTACATCCTCTTGAGATTGGACTCGCGGCGGTATCCGTTTCGCAGGGCCTACTCTAGTATTACTCCTCAGGCTGCGCCGTTTAGGTCTTACGACGCCGTTTCGTCGTTCACATCACGCACACAACACATCCCCGGAATTCAAAATTAACTTAAACCTTATTAGCGAAACCCGCGTCTCTCGGTGTGTGCGTGCGTATCTTCTCTCGGCACCCTCGCGCAGCGCATTATCCACCGTGCTCGAGGATGTCGCGTTTACCGGATCCAGCGAGAATCCAGTCGAGTCCCCGCCGAAATCCCTGTCCCTGTCCTGTCATTTCGCGGGAATATCGAGGCGACAGATGCGCGTTCGTTAACGATGCCCGATGCTGATTTTGTCCGAGTGTGTTTAACGAGCGTTGACGAGCGGCCGCGCGTCATACATTATTGGTCGGCGGCGAATAACGAATCATCGATGATTCGTTATTTTTAACAACGCGGGCTTCAAATCCCGCCACGGGGATACACGTATCCGAGGTTGAACGCAACACAAGGACACAAAGGACCGGCTGAATATTTTCACGCGCTTGCCCGAGCCCGACGATTAATGACAGGTTATGAGTGCGGCAACCGACCGTGATAATTATTAGCCGGTATAAACGATGGTTATTGGCGCGCGACGATTTAATTACTCGACGCTAATGCGGCTCGCCGTTTCGACGATAAGCTATCGTCAAGCTGTCGGAATTCCCGCTGAATCTTCGTAACCTTCCAAAAATCAATTCCAAGGCCTTGGATCAAGCCGCGATTGGACAACAGTTGATTGCCATTATCCTGTTGTTTCGCTCGCGATTTCCCAGATTGATCTCCACTCAGTTTCCAATACGCTTCGAGAATTGCGCTTCCGCGTCGGGAGAGGCCGCGCTGATTAAATCGGCGCATAATCGAAATTAAACATTAACCGCAGCCACGAGTCGAACCGAGTTAATACTCTCTCGAAAGGCGGACAGCTCCTCCTCGCCGTTTCGATTTCTCGAATACTTCCAATCTAATTAAGAGTTGGCTCTGGCTGACTCGCTCGCTCGGCGAAGTAACACACGGTGTAATTACGATGATTAGAAGCTGGCCGCCGATCCCGTATCCGTTTCAAAGCGTTTCGGATAACGCCGTGTGCCAACCGCGCGCCGTTCATCCGACTACCTCCCCCACTTCTCGGACGTCGAACTCGTCGCTGTGCGAAAATCCATCCAACAGTGGATGTTTATAGAACGCGGGGGAAATTGCTCGACAGCGTCGACCTTGCTAGCTAGACTTTACTGATCGACTCGGTACCCCCTTTCCCCCGACCACTCTATCTCGTAGAAATCGCTTTGACCGTAACGAGAAACGTAGATAGAGCGAGGATGGGATCCTCCTCGCTACAATTTGCTCGCCGTAACAGTGTTTACCCGTGGGTTACGATATTTTTGGTCGCGTTTGGATTACCGTGATCGGTGGATCGCGCTGTTACGAGAGGGGGAGAGATTCCACCCTGCGTTTCGATCGCCCGTTTCCACGAATCCCGTTGAAACTGTCGTTGCCCATTGCGGTAACGCGGTTCATTCCGCAACGGTGGGTCCCGTTTCATGGCCGGTCAAGTGCTCCCATTGTCCAGTTCGCTCGTTCTCGAAAAGGGACTCTCGTCGTGCCCCGTGCTTTCTTATTTTCGCGTTTCCAACTCGACGGCGTTGGCGTTCAACGGTGAAACGGTGAAAGTGGTGGCGTTTTACGAGGGAAAACGATTACCAATGACGGATGTTGTATCAATCGTACACTATTGACGAATCGCGGATTCTTCTGCACCTAAGCTAAGGTGAAATGTTGTTTGATGGAATGTTAAATACTGTTCTGACAGGGAAAAAATGAGGGAACGAGGTGAGAAAATTCGTAGCAATCTGATCGATTGCCAATGGGTCGCTCTTCTATTTTTATCTAGTTATAAAGAAAAGCCAACGGCCGCGTTATTTATGGGGACGACCTAGTATCACATTATACGTCGCTTATGCTGTTTTATTTTTACACGTTATTTTTCACTCCAATTTACGTACGAAACAAATCCATTGAACTGTGGATGATTTTATAGATATAAATATAGAAAAAAAAAGAAAGGCAAGAAAACGATGGAAAAAGTAGAAGAACCAAGCTACAAAACTTAGTCGTCGTTCAAGTTACAAATTGAACAGAACAGAACTCGTTGCTCCAATATTTAACCCTCATTCCGTTAATTTAATTTGTCCTTTGATGTCAAAGTGACACCTATCAATGGAAAAATAAATAGTTGAATTTGCAAATTCTTTAACCAAATAAAACAAAAATTCTATTCAATCGCATATCAATATAATATCTTAAGTACAAGTATTCAATTTCGTGTCGTGATCTTATAATTATTTGTTTTCGACTTTCGTTTGTTACAACAATAATTAACTAGTGACTAAAACTGTAATTAATAATCGTAAAGCAATGTATTGACTGTCAACTCTGAAAAAGAATATCGTTGTGTATTATATATTCTGTTATACATACAGTTACATTTTGTTATCAAAAATGACAAAAACGAATGGTGTTACGAATGTTACAAATGTGTTACATTGACACAAAAGGACGGACGAGGATCAAGGGGAAAAAATCCTTAAATCTGCAAACGCATAGAAATTCGCATATGAAGGAAAACGTCTCAGACATTTTCGAGACGAGTTCAATTTGCCAAAATCGACAAGACTCGGCGTGAAAATTAGCAATGAATATTAAACGCACGATCGATGAAGATTCGTCCTTCGGTTTTCTGGTATTTGGTGTTTCAATTTTCTGCGAAATCTCTTTTAATTTCGCTGCAGCTTGTCGCCTTGTTCGTTAACGTTAATTGCACCTCGCGGAAATTCGTTTCCACCAGTCTGGAAATTGATCGTTTGATCAGTTCGATTTTCGATTCTCGACAGAATCTCGAGCAGTATAATTGTGGCCTTCAGTTCGAGGAACACGACGTTCTCGCCGTTCTTCGAAAGAAGCATGTCGTTCGTTTCGAGATCAAATAATTCGATTGGCAATTCGAACTTTCTCGAAAGCACTCGCATGCTCGTTGCACATAGTTCACGAATGTGCATCGGATGTACTGCGGTGAAGCATTTTGAAATTTCATCGGCACTATACCGGCGCCCAACTATCACGATTTTAAACGATGTTCAATATGTTACAATACAGAAGTTTGGAAATATATGTCACGTTCCAGTGATAATTACATTTAGTACTTAACAGTAGAACTGCCAAAGATCATTCATTTTTGAAAAGATTTTTCGTAAAATGTATGCGTTGCAATGTACAAATGTACTCCGTTTACATTCTAGCTTTTCTATCTTTTTACTTTAATATCTCTGATGGAAATTTTCGATAAAACTCGATAAATTCGAATTTAAACGCGATAGCTAAAGCATTAAACGATCAATAATTCACAGTTTGTTGTGAAATTCATTCACCGTATTCATCTATAAGATTCGTCAAAATTATTTTTAATATTTGTTATACGTTTAAAATAGTTGCTTATGCGTGCGTACGATGTTTCACTAAATACATGTTGGCTGCAAATATATATATATATATATATATATATATAAGCGCATCAGTACAATTACAGCAGCGGCCTCTCATTATAATGCTAATGAAATTTCGAGATATCTCACATAATGCGTACAATATACACGTAGAAGTTTTCCATGCTAAGTGTGGGTACGTGTACCTCGCGCGAGGCTTTCGAAAAATTCTAATCTGCGAACTGTACGTACGCGGAAGACGTTCGCGAGAACGCGTTAGGAAAACCCATTTCACAGGAGAATAACAGCCGTCTTCTAATCTCGGCTCGTCTTTTTTTCCGAAACCGGTATATACACAGCGTACAAAGAGAATTAAAAAAAAAAAAAAAAAAGCAAAAGGAAGGGAAAAAGAGCGAAACAACCAAGGTTCTTGAACGTATCAAAAGAAATTTTCGCGCGAGGGAAACGGGGAATAGCTGGCAGCGAGCAAGAGCACACGGAAGAGAGTTTCTGAAATAACGGCGCGCCGTCTGCCGCACTCTCCGCCGAGTATGAATATATGTATGAAATGCAAGTAGACGCTTGTTTGTCGATCGATCGATCGCGATCAACGCCCGTGTCGAGAACGAGAATTTATATCGAAATTTCTCGCTCTCCGCGGGGAACGTTGCCGGAGACGCGACACCAACACAAAGAACCCGATCTTCGAGCCCACCCAAACGCTCAAACTTTTCTTCAACACGATCATTATTGTCGTGAAATACAACCGCGGACGATGTTTCATAACTTTCTTCCTGCTTTCGTGAATTTGAATTAATATTTAATCTTCTCTTTGGTTTCAAAATGACGTTATAAAACGTACGTTTAAAATTACACATCGAAAGTACAATCTGCCGGTCATTGTTCATTTGCTTGGACCTGTGCAAAATGTATTCATATCTTTATGTTACAATCTATTAATCTATTCTTTACTATCTTCTATATCTTCCGCGCTCTCGAGATAAATATTTTATAACAGACTATGAGATAGATAATATCTCGAAAGTATAGAAGCTGCAGAAGATGTAGATTCGATTTTGCATTCGGTGAAGTACATATTAATATTACGAATGTTTTGTTACATCGTCGAAAATAAATTAGACATTCATTTCTGCCGGGCCACGAAACTGCTGAGACGAGAACGATCGGTTGTTTCGTGTAGTTTCCATTAATTTCTTGCAGGTTTGTTGCCCAACGTAGCACGTTGGAAATATGCGAAATTACAGTCATTAAATTCGAGAACGAGGAGAAACTACAGAGCTCACGTCTCGGACGCGACGTTGAACCGAAAATTTTCAGCAACGAAACGCGCGATCCACCTCATTTGCGCGTCAAAGAAGCGGCGAATCTCGTTCCGCGCAGCGTTCGTGACGTACGGATGACCGCGTAAGCGCGAACGAACACCCCTTTATTGGTGGATTACCCGAAATCCAGCCGGGACACGAACACGCTGTCGGCCGAATTGGCGAGATTCGGTCAGTGTGTCTTTTCCTTTCGCGCAACGTAACGAATACTGTCACTGCCGGCAGAGAGACGGGACGAAAAAGACGTTTCAATGACGGGTTGCAAGGTAAGGGGAGAAAGAGAGCATTTTACGCACGGAGGCGGGAGAAAAGGCGATTTCGATGGAGCTACGACACGGTTGCGTCGAGTTTTTTTTTCAACGCGGTGCACATCCGCGTGGCTCGCGATCGTTGGAAAAAGAAGGGGGGCAGGGAGAGAGGTAAGAGAAAGGAGAAAAGAAGGGTCAAGGGAGAGAGAGAGAGAGAGAGAGAAAGAAAAGAAAGAGGAGAAAATAACGGAGGAGAAACGGGAGAGAAGAATCGAGGGCAAACGTATCGATCTCGTTCGACCCTCCCTTCGACCGTAAAAGCTCGTCGCGGGCAGAGTTACGATTCCGCACAATTACACACAGTATTCCGCACGTCTATATCGTTTGTGCACACGTATGTGCAGGCGAACACACATACACACACACACACACACACATACTCACTCACGACACACAGGTGTGTATCAACACAGGTCCGCGATCACCTCCGTGAACCCACCACCCTTCATATACATATATACATATAAATATAAATATATAAATATATAAATATATAAATATATAAATATACATGTAATACGTACACACAACGCTCATGTACACACGATGTTCCGAACGATTGAGCAATACCGATTTGTATTACCGTGTATAACGTAATGTATTCGATTCTGCACATGTCGTACGTACTTTGGATGTAGCGAAGGATTTTTCACGACTGATATGAGATTAAAGAATAAAAATAGCTTTTGTATTAAACCGTTGCCTTTTCTCTCTGGCAATCCATCCGCCATCACCTCGACCACTCCGACGCGATCCCACTTCGAATCGGCAAACGCAACGATTCAATCCAACGGGCACGCGAGATTTCGGATCCTTTCCCGAACTCGCAGAGATCGACTCGAGAGGCCCTCTGGATACGAAACAATACGATATCGAGGAACTGCGCTTTTCCACAACAGGGCCATTTACTTTGTAAATTCGTTCTTCGCCGGAGGAGCACGCGATACGCACGTGATCACGAACGAAGTACCTTCGCAAAAGGTGATTCGATTTGATTCTATTTTTCGTCTAGAAGACAGAATCGATTTATTTTTAAGAAAGAGAAAATCTTCGGATGCTCAGTTATTGTAGATGTTACAAATTACTATCGTAGCGCGTGTAACTATTGTAAATATACGATTAAAATGTATCCTTTTAATTTAGTTGTAGCATCAATCGTAAAATAGTTGGCATCAGTTAGTATAAAAAGAAAATAAACGAGTGATAATTATATTTTTTTTATTAGAAGACCTATATTCAATGTTGAGATATGATATATAATTATAGATAAAATACGATTAAAATCGTAGACGTCAAACAAATAACAAAGTAACGATTGCTTTTTTGCAGAATTTTAGTAAAGACGAGTATATGCAACGTCGCAATATACACGCATATAATTATAAATGCGTAAACTGCAATTGAAACCTATTTCAGTTGTGACATTAATAATTAACCTTCAATGAACCTATATAGTTCAACATTAAATTAAAATAGTTAACATCAGTTTGTATTAAAAAAAAAAAAGAAAATAAGCAACAATTATTTTTTTTATTGAAGATTAATTTTTTTGCAGAATTTTAGTAAAGACATGTATTCAATATCAAGATATAAATATCTAAAATGCAATTAAAACGTATCCGTTTAATTTAGCTGCAACATTAAGAATAATTGACATCAGTTAGCATGAATAAACAAGTAACGATAGATTAATTTATTGCCGAATTTTAATAAAGACATACGTACATTCAATGTAAAAATTCGAGATAAAAACATCGAGATAAATATGGAATATAAGTGGTATGTTTTTATAAAAACACTGGACGAATATTCGTCGATGGTAACTAATGCAAAAGCATCAACTTTTTGCTAGAATTACAAATAATGTCCAATTATTCATGCACGAGAGTGTACAACATTCGTACAACAATATAAAAAGAAAATCATGATAAGTCTTTCCTTCTGATGTCTTTACGAGACCAGCTGGTTCCAACTATCGTTTTCTTTTTTCCTGACTTTTCATAGAATTTAAGCAGAACGATCGTTCTAAGCGCTCTTCTAAACGACTATGTGTCTTTAAAACGCCATTTGTTCGGAAAATAAACAGTACGGTAATGTCTCTGCGTGAATTTCTCCGTTTCGCAAAGGCAGAGTTTCACGTTCACATCAATTACAAGACATCTCCACAGAGAGCTATACCGCTCGAATTAGAGAATCTCGAGGTGTTTTTTAAAGCGCGCGCGCGCGGCAGATTTAAGTTAGGTTAGGGGTGAAACGCGATGAATAAAGGTAAATTTCGCTCAATACGCGGCTTTCGGTCCCATTATCTCTTTGTTTGGGAATACCTTCACGCGAAAGGGGACGAAATTTCTTTTATATTGTTGCTCGCGTTAAATTGAAACGCGGACAAAACTTTCGTCCTTCGGAAGATTTCGATAAATATTTGCTCGCTTCTCGTCCGAGGCGTCTTCCCCTGCAACGTCCCGTTGTTTCGTTGCTAATTATTTTATTTCGCGAACAAAATAATTTCAACGAATTAATAAAAGTAGACTCTTCCAACAATTCGAGTTCGTTTTTTTCTTTTCTTTTTTTTTTGTCCCCAGTTACCAGACAAAAGAAGAGATAATTATTTAAAAAGCGGATTCTCTATGACCTTGAAATGTGTTTTCAAGGGTATAAACAATTTTTCTCTACACCGCCGCTCAGCTTTCATTTCCCAGATATATCAGTTTTCGAAAGCAAAAATGTTTCTGACATCCAACGTATCGTTCGAAATGTTTGTATTAACTTTTTCGCTGCTAACAAGTGACTATCAGTCACCCGTTAAATTTCCCATTTTTAACATAATATCTGTTATCTCCATGGTTATCGATTTCTTCTGCTTCGTTTCTCTTTTATTTTATATTGCGAGATTTATTGCGAGAGTAAAATTTAAGTGCGTCTGCGTTAGGATTGCCCCGTACCGGGATAGCGCATTCGCGCGCAGGGCCACCGTAGCGAAAAGATTAATTAAAATTATCAATATATGAGCTTGGATTAGATTTAGGTTATTAAATTTAAATATCGACAGGTTTAACAGAATGAAAAATATCTCCATAGATATTAAATAACAAACTCATATTAAACTTTATATTCGTTAAAATGTTGAAAAAATAGCAACTATTCAGTTATAGTTGCTGTCGAAACAAAAATTCAGTTGTACAGCCTAGATAATGTGTTTCACGAGTCCCATATCATGGAATATCCGCCAGGTCATATCGATCAACAAAATTTATCTCATGACTAACTGAAGGATCTCATCCTCCTTTGTCTAAATTTTCAATCAATATAGACATCTAAATCTATTCCAAATCTAATCCAAGCTTATATTGATAGTTTACATTAATACAAACATATTCCAAACGTTAGAGATACGATGTAAGGTGACAAAAATATTTTTGAAACTAAAACAGAACGGTGTAGCACGAGTAGAGAAAAATTGTTCAGAATGTCGACTTTAATAACATTTCAAGGCCACCGAACTCCGCGAGATCGTCCGCTTTGTGAGTGAAAAAATCAATAAGTTAATAATAAAGTAACTGATAAATTACCAAATAAATTAAACGATAATGTAATAATAAATTAAACAATCACCGCTGTTTTTACATTTACAGTTGCGTAGCCAGTTCGCTCGGGATTCATCTATAGTTGTTCACGGCGATTCGACGATTAGCCTCTTTCTTTTTCTTTCATTGGACGCAAGTCGTTTCGCATTCAACCGCCGTGCCCGATCTTTTTATTCAATTGCTTCTCAGCTCGAGCCTCGTCGAAACGTGTCGGATAGCATAAACGGGTTCGCAAGAAACTCGCCTCTCTCTTATCCTGTTATTCGTTCAATTAGCGAATGCATTCAACAAGCCGATGCTTTATTTCTTCTCCTCTTCTTCTTGCTTAAGGCAAGATTGATTGAAGCAATATGTAAGCGGAAGGTTCGTTCGATCGCAAGGTGGAAATTTAATTTCTCGCACGAGTTGCATCGTTACAAAAAATATTACAAAGATCGAAAAATATCGGAGTAAGAATACGGACCAAGCAGAGTAATTTAAAACAGCTTAAACAGGAAACGCAGAGTGAGTCCGCTTTGAACTTAGCATTCACAGGGCCAAAAGTTCCTTCCCACCTATTTTCTTTTTCTTTTTTTTTTTTTTTAAAGAAATATCAAAATATAAGAAAAAACAAATTTTATCAATAAGTTTAATTTTTCAAATAAAATATTTATTTTTTATTTTAGTACTTTATTGTTTATTACCGTTTATTTATTTATTTAGATTTATTCAACATGGGGAGATTTTTATGAATTTTAAAATTTATAAGTGTAAATTAATAAATTATTTAAGATTAGTGTTACATTTATTTCCTGTAAATTTATTATGTTTATAATCAATATTATTTTTATATTTTATTAAATTTAATTTAATTTCGAGCACGAATTTTTCATCATGTTTGCAAAATATATATAAAAAAAAAGTTCTTTTTTTAAAATATATGATAAATTTATTTTAGTAGGAAGTGATTTTTGGTATATATAATTGAAGATATAATTGAACCATAATAAAGAAGCATTTAACGCGAAAATTCGCTCTACTCGAGTCTCTAAAAATTCGTGCCCGTGATTTTTTCTGAAAACTTACAAATTGATCGTTTAGCCTGCTTTGATACTTCTCGGCGCCGTTTCAGATGCATTCGACGCTAGAAAACGGAATAACGATCCTCGAGGTCCGTCTGAATGTTGCAATTTATGTCTCGTCGAAGCTCAACGCGAACGAAACAAAATCAACGAAGTATAACCTTCGTTCGCTGTTCGACAACTTTTTTTTCTTTTCTTTTATTTCGACCCGATTGAAAACGTTCGGACCGCGGGGAACAATTGTACGGCGTTTCTTCTTTTTTTTTTTCGTCCGCGAACGTTGACTTTAATACGCGTCCGCGTATTATAGAAATTACCTCGTCGATAAATTTCAATCGCAACGATATCCCGGGATAACGTGGCCGAGTGAAGGCAACGATGAATTATCGTCCGCTTTGAAAATTCATTTCACCGTGGACCGCCATTCTCCATGGCGAGAGCGCTACGCCAATGAATGGTATTACAAGCAGGAAATTAACGGTAACTTCTGTTTTATTTATTTCATCGGTATCCGCTCGAATGATTAACAACAGCGTTTCATAAACTTTTGCCAGCCCGGGTTTCCTCGTTAATATCCAATCGACCGTTTATATAATAGCCGCTTTATTCACATCCGCGGCCTGGCGTAGATACGACGAATAAATTCTCCACTTCGAAATATTTAATTTCACGGAACGTTTAGCTTCGTTCGGGCTCGTCTGTTCGCCTAATCGGGGAAAAGGGAGAGGCCGAACCGTGTTTCCCTGCGTTTTATAAATCCGTTTGCGTCTGTAATATCCGTTCAGCAGCGAAGACTGCGTTAAACTCTCGTATTTTCGTTCGCTGCTCCCCTAATTAAAATTAAATCGAGGACAAACGTTATCGTGGAAGTTCAAGCGCTATTATTTCGCGAAACAGAACATCGCATTTCACCGTCGATGGCCGGAGTTTTGTTCAATGACCAGAGAAAATGATTATCAATTAGCAGATATTCGGTCCGATTGAGACGTCCAATGAAATTGACAAATTATTATAAATTATTATAATTTGATATTTATTTTTCTAACAAAGTGTCGGTGAAGTCCAGTGAGTACATATATGCGCGAAATGAAATTGGAGCGCCTTCAGCAAAAAAGAGACAATTTTATAAATTCTACGTATTTTAGTTTGTTAAAAAAAAAAAAAAAGTAAAAAAAAAANCAATTGGTATAGAGAAAAGTTAGTTCCAGACTATCATAAAGTTGCAGCACGCTTGAAACAATATTCTGATTGATTTTTAATTGATTTTTTCCTTGCTTTGCTAAAATTAGTCAAAAAGTGGTTCAATTTTCAATTTTTCAAAAGAACGGATATACGGAAATGTAACTTTCGCGTTACTTTCAAATTGTGGAGGATCAATTACATTTTGTACCGAAACTGTGCAAAAGGTGAACGTCACGACTATCGCAGCGTGATTCTACACTCTTGGATCTTGATTTTAAATTTTAAAGTCAAATTTTTATGAACGTTCTTAAAGTTTTTATTAGCTCTTGCAATGTATTTACATTGCACAATTAGATTTAAAATAATCTGTGTGTCATTGGCCATGAAATCGGGAAAGAAGTTCTTCAACAACTAAAATATCTGTTTTACAAAATACTCTAAATAGGATAAAGCAGCCAACAATTTTTTTGAATAATTAATCGAGTGACTCATTCAATTATTTATCTTGACTGAGTACAAAAATTCTAATGGAATATCCTTTGTGTCATCGAGATAAAAATTCGCTGATATATTCTCTCTTATATTATAGAAAGTGTCCCAAACATAAACGATCAAATTGCGAGAGTTTAAGAGTTAAAATATCTCCTGAAATAATGGTATAAATGATTTAATACTTTTTTACAGAGAATGATGAGCTGCCTTCTATACGTCAAGATTAAAAAAGAGTTACTATAAATATCAGTTAATCCTCCTCTAAAAACCATTTAACTTTTTCAAACATTTTTGGATATAATTAATCGTTTCGAAAATATTTCTAATCTTAGACGACTCACCGGGGAGAGAAAAAGAGAGAGTTACATAAATTAATAATCTTGCAGTCTTACGGGGTGTTTCGAACCTAATTATTGTATCTGAAAGTGTCTCAGATAAACAGATATTAAATATATTCGACGACTTTCTCATCCGATCACACAACAATTTTATGATCTTAAAATACACGAAAGTTGCTTACTGTATGAGAAAATGTTTCAAACGAAAATTGAATGGTATCAAAAGGGATCACAGTTGAACGACATGTAAAGGTCAACTGTACTTCTTCAAATGAAATTGTGTTTTTTACTGCATCATGTAACGATACAATTAACGCATGAAAATAATCGCATAAAATAGCTTTGCCCGTTGAAAAGAGTTAACACTAAACGTACCAAGCGGGGTCGAATGACCCCTTTTGAAAATTTACTTAAAATAAAAATATATGTTTGAGTATTTTATTAGAAATCAGAAGTTATGTTGCAAATTATTTCCTTTAATAAATTAAGAATTTCTTTCTAAAAATAACAAGTTTATTCATAAGGGATCAAATGACCCCTTATGGTAAAATAGATATATGTAAAATGCCGGTACGTTTAGTGTTAAATTATTAAACGTAGCTCGTAATATTTATTTTCAAAATATCTCCCAAACTGGTAATACTTGACATAATTACATACTTAGATACTTCTTCACACAAAAAACATAGGCGAAGGAAATCACGAGGAGGTGGAATCGATGAGAAGTGCATGGAGACGATGGTCCTCCAGCGGGTGAGTCGCTGGAAAAATGGAAATTGAAGGGGAAGCTGCACGACGTCGTGGCAGTATTTCAAGATTATTGTCCCCTCCCCTCCCACCATTCGAGGAGATTTTGCAGTTGCCAAGCAAGCTACTATCCCCTGATTGTCGGAGTGTCGCGGAGGGGATGCACGTTGGTCCACCGCGGGGATATCGAGGCGGATCTTCCCTCCGGCTGAACTTTTATCGCTGCGCTTTTATCCGGTGGCCGAGTCCACCACATCGTGGCGGTCGTCTCGCGTGTAAAATTTTCCCTAACTGCCGCTCGAAACAGAAACAAGTCCATAACGTCGAGTGTGTCACGGTGGTAAAAGGAGATTAAAAAAGAAAAAAAAAAAAAAAACTGATCAGGACACCAGCACTGAACGTTAGTGACGTATTTCTGGCGTTATAATGAAGGAAAGTGCGATTGTTTTATCCACGATTTCTCATAAAAAATTAAATAAAAGTATTAGCCGCGTAATACTGAATATATTAACAGATTGTTGGCCGAGTTAACTCGTGTTTGCACTTGCATTAGCTATTTTAATTGTGAAATCGTTTCTTTTCTTTGTTGTGTTCAATCGTGTTTGCTTTATTATTTAAAAAGAAATTACTTTTATTGATATTTAGGTTTGTATCGCAACCCTAGTGTTACAAAAATTTCGATCGTAACGGATCGTAACGGTGAAGAATTTTTCAATGAATTATACAGGGCGGCTACTGAAAGACTGAATGATATGAAACAAAAATAACTTTTACAAACATATGTTTTTTAAATTTTTTATTATTTTATTTGGAAACATAATTAATAGATTTTTAGTTGTTTATTTAATCGCTTTATCTGAGTGATTTTGAAATATATCGCAGTGATGTGGAAATTGATAATTTATCGGAAGACAATTATAAATCGGATATTAGACGGCAAGTTTGCACAAAATCTGTTGTGTACCATTACACGTAGGTGAATGCTATACAGTTCATCACGCCAAAAAAAAATTATTAAAATATATTATATGTATAAAATATAATATATATAAAGAATAAAGTTTTATTTAAATTCTGTACAAATAAAGTATATTGAAGTTTATTTAAATTGTTACACTTTCATATTCAAATTACGAAATAATGTGTTAAACCTCTGAGAGGTTCGACAAGGTACGAAAAAAGAGTTCTAAAAGAGAGTCTTTCCATAGTTCAACAGAACTGTCTTTATTGATCCTTACACTTTTTATGTAAGGTGTTATCTCGGAAGTTTCTCTCAGAAAAGGCAGATGATTTTGGTCGTGATACGCACACGACAGAAACGAGCCAATTATTTTCACGGTGCGTTTCCGGTTACTCGCGCGTACTCGAAGACGCTAGGGAACCTAGATCTCCTTGTAAGCCACGTAGAAATTCTCCTCCTAAAAATGACAGTTTTAACCCGGCGGCCAGCGAAAAATTCCGCGGCTGCTGCGTCGCTTGAAAAGCGGACTCGCGAAGCGTTCCGCGCTGGTTTCGGCTAAGGAGAGCGAACTTTCAGGAAGGCAAATGAGCGGAAAAGCGACGCGATTACTTTGTAGTTTTTAGCCTGGAACCTGAACGCTGTTCCACTTTCACGCGGTACTATGTGACGCTGCGCGGTAACCGAGAAAGAAATTTAAGTATCGCACAGACGGGTGTGAAAAAAAAAAAAAAAAAAAANTTTTTGACACAGAGATATATTTGCGAAAGCGCGAACGATATATTAGCGAGATTCGTTTTCGTAAATAGTTCACTACGAGAGTAATGCGCGATTTTCGAATAACGAGTTGCACAATAATATGAAAATTCGAAGAAGCATTTGAACAGAATGTAAAGTAATTTTAATGGTTTAAAGACCAGCATTCTTTCTTAATGTTGATATATTCTGATAATAATGTTTAATAATAACGCGATATCATTCGATGATATTCCAGTAAATTGTTATACATAATGAATTTATAAACGCGATTAAAATTCAATGGGATCCATTATTCTAAGATTAAAAAAAAAAAATTCGTATTTGTTAAAACGCGTGTTTGTTGATCGTCACGCGAAACTTACAACTTTCCGTCTCTATGGGAGAAAATATTTAATTTCTGCAGGACACTGTATTGCAATAAGGTGCAATAAAAGCGTATTTACAATATTATCTAATTATTTCTGTCATTTTAAATTCTTTGTTAATGACAGAAATAATTCGTCCCATTTCAATTGTTTTCGAAAAGGTTTATAGAAATAGAAACGAAGTGATGTATTTGACCAGGAAAGTCGGAGGAAAATCAACTACAAAAATTTTATACAAGCCAAAATGTTTCTATCATAGAAAGTTGTCGAACGTCTTTTTGTTTTGATCAAAACTCAGAAGATTTTTACGACAGGTATTGTCCTTTACATCATCGTGCATTTTATAGTTTTTACATTGTGAATACTTGTTAGGTAAGTATGCATTTTATTACCGAATAATTTTTATTTTTTTATCACATTTTATTTGTATTGCTACGTATATTTATAGATAATCAATAATTCGGTAATTCTTTTTCGATTACATAACTTCATTGATGATTTTATTACATTTCTATGTGAGTCCCGATGTTCCTTCTGATCTCATTAGATTCGATAGAGATTCCTGATTGTAATCCAATGAAATTGAATTCCGGATATGTCCGGATTAAAGTTTCATACCCAATTCAGTACTTTTTGTTAGATGTAATTTTCGTAGTTTCTAATTTTTAATTTTTATATATTTTACCATTTAAATATCAAAATGTAATATACATATTTTGTATTGAAGTAATAATTTAAATTCATTCGTTTCAATATAATTTACATAGAGAAATTACTTTTTCCTTTAGCTTTTCGCCTAAAGGTAGCGATTTTTCAAGAGTTTCCGATTATCAAAGAAAAGAATGTTTCCAACAAAAGCTAATCAGCACTGAGACGTCTATAAACTTCAATGTATAAAATTAAATTAAAAAAAAAATTTCTTTTCAAAATGATTTTTGCCTTGATTTTTGACATGATTACACAATGTTGTAAAACTGATGTTAAGAATTATTCAGCGACTTATACAAGCATATAAGTAATGCAAAAGTAAAATTTTTTCCGACTGGATACCCCACTTTTCAACGAGTGACCATCAGTCAACGCGTTGAGAAAAATAATGCTTCATCCGATGGAAAAATCGCGAACCACGTTTGTAGCGAATCACGCCAAAATAACCATCGTTCGAGATTCAAATTACGAAAAAAATAGCCTCGCGTCGGCACATTTTTTCGCGAAATCGTCAAGTTCAAATTTCCAGTTTCAGAATGGTTTTTGCGCGGAATAATCGACGGCCATTGGACAATATCGATGTGCAATTTCTTGTCGCGCAACAGCAAGCGAGATTTGTCGGCAGACAAACGACGGGAAGCTGGAAAAACACGGTCGCGTGTCGCGTGTCGCGCCGATATATGTATTCGGTTTGGCTGGCTGGCCAAATGTTGCACGCGCCTCTCGATTTCCGAACCAGGGATAAAACGTTACCGGGGCAAATTAGACGCAAAATGGTCGCCGCGCATAATCAAGTCCGCGCAGTCGAAACGAAGTTGCGGCTGAAATACGGGCTGCGGACGATACACCGGTCGATTCTCGCGGACGCACACTCGCGTGCGAATTGCACCTACTTTCTGCACAATCGTGGAAAAATACCGACGCAATTGCCGGTTTACGCTTCGTTTCCCTTTACGTTCCCTGTTTTTTCTTCTTTTTTCTTTTTTTTTTTCTTTTTTTCTTTGAACAAACGCGCGCGCGGGTCTTGTTTAAAGAATGTCACGCGCGCAAATGAAATTGCGAGCGGGGGAGAAAGAAATTAAAGTGAACTGTACGTTTAGAGGTAAAAATGGAGGATTCTCGCGGAATATTCGAGCGTGCGGCACTCGATCGAGAGTCGGTTACTACCGAAATTTGACGCTGTCCCTGAAGTGACGAGTGAGAAAGGGAAATTACTCGAATGAGTGTGTTTCATCTTTGAAGTAAATTGGACTGTGATATTTTCTACCAATTGTTGATCTTCAAGCAGGGCCCTGAAGAAATTTTACCCTGACACCGTCTGGACCGTGTTAATTTTTCGCTGGACTGGAAGTCGCTTCGAAAACAGTCTGGCGAACCAGTCTGATTTGTCCGGAGAAATTTTCGCTGGATTCCACCCATACACACACACACATACACAGGCGAGTGGGTTAAAAGCGTTCGGAGGGAAAGTTGAAAAGGGCGAGGCGGGCCACTGCAAAGGATTCCGTGACTGGAACTCAATCCGGCGAGAACAATAACTTTTTAGTTCAACCGTTTTCCCGGTTAGCTCCACGTCGGATCGACTTGTGTGTCCTACCCCTGTCTGCACATGCCTAACCTACACCAGTCTTCGTTCCTTCCACCTCCTCCCCTCCCGTTAGCAACCGAATGAACGGGTGAACAGAAAATAATTCGAGAATTTTCGGCCGGTTGTTGTTACGCCGGTGATTCGGTCGAGCGAACTCCTCCGAACGAAAATATCGTATTCAGACGGTCGCTTTTATTTGGTCGCCTTTTATATCGGCCATCGCGATATCGTCCAACGGTTCCCACAAAGTGACTTCTTCCACGAGGTTCTCCACCCTCTTCTTACTACGTTCAAACTTGCCGCACCTCCTCCGACGTAGCCTCCTTTCAGGCTCGCGTCTCCGCCGTTTCCCTCGTTCGACTTTTTTCTCTTCCCCTCTCCACTGCCTTCCATCGTTTCGCGATCCACTTCCGACATTGCCCTTTTCATACGTTCGACGCTCGATTCGTACGAGAATTTTACGAGTCGGCGTATCTATGCCCGTAAAGAAACTTTTCAGATCGGAAGAAACTCTCCCTCTCCCTTTATCATCGCGTGTCCGACTCCAAACTCCCCAGATTCTCTCTCTCTCTCTCTCTCTTGCTCTAACCGCTGCTTGTCGACCATTCTATGCCTCTATTTTTAATCGACCAATTCGAATCGATTTCTCTCTTCTCTTTCTACCTCTCTTCTTCTTCCACCCTCTGTCTCCCTCGCGTCATATTTTTTCCCTGACCCAAACACTGCGTGCATATCTCACAAGTCTGCGCCTGTTCTTCTTTCATTTTCACGCTGTTATCGATGTCATCTTCTCTTTTCTTCGAGAAGTGCTCCCTTCTTGCGGGATATAATTAATCCGACGTTTAAAATCTGATTATTTGTTATTTACATTGTTCCTGACTCGTGAATCTCGAGTGGAAGAATGAAAGATTTTATACAACTCGACTATGAGTCTCATCGTTTTTTCACTCGTACGATGTGTCTAAAAGGCAATGAAAAGATTTATACATCGTTCAAAATGGAAAATGTATAATATCGTCCCCTTCGAAATGCTTGAGTTCTTCTATTGAAACTGCTGGAAGAAATGCACGAGTTGTTCTACTGGAACTTCAATTGCAGGTCAGTTGCAACACAACGATGTCCTTTGAGGTGGCTCTTTTTTGGGAAAAGAAAGTCGTACGGATCTATGTGGTGCAGGAATACCAGGTTTTTGATCGAAAATTCATTCAGTCGCGTAACGTTGCTCGATGCGTCGCTGTCCCATTTCCGTAATGCGCGTCATTAAAACAGATTTTAATAAAAACTCGCTGTGAAATCGATCGTGTTGGCTGAATCGAGTCAAAATTAATATCGAAAGTATAGTAGAGATATAGCGTCTAGAATATATAGCATCGCAGCTGCTGTTGACACGATATCGCGAATAACCGAGGACCAAAACTTGAAATTGTATTAGATCACTAATCTCGCAATTTAATGTGATTACTAAACTACAAACATTACTTTACATAAATTTTTACGCATTTACAAGAACTTTGAAGATGCAAAAATGTATAAAATGAAAGAATACCAAATATCCAAATTGCAATATTCTGTATGATAGTTAATAGAGAAAATAATTTTCCATCTAATTCTTCTTTTTTTAATTTTATTTCTAAAAATAATGAATTTTCATAAAAATACGCAGTCCAATTAGTATAGCTAATCTAGTATAGAAATCAAACATATATTTTCTCGCAAAATCAAAATTTTATTCATCTATGAAATCCTTAGAAGATATATTTAAGAAACTTTAAGAAGGTATTTTAAAATACTGTTAAAGTATTATAATTCCATCAATAAAAATTGGAATTATATGTTGCTGATTGTTTGCATGATTTTTTCCCTGTCACATTATTCTTATTAAATCTAAATATCTGGAACTTGAACGAAAATTCAACAAAAATTTTCATTGTTATATTCCTCTCTTGGCCTGATATTTAAAGTTAGTGTGGCAAGTTTTGAAGTATCATTATAAAGAGGAAGCTTCAATCTTCGAATTCATCATGGACTCACAATTATCAAAAAAATTTCTTAGTGCTTCTATAATAATTTATAACATTTTCGAGAAGAAAAAAGCTCACTTTACCATCTGCTACATGGTGTAAAAATATCTCAAAATAAAATGAACGATGCACATTGAAACTAGAAACTTACAGCTTCGAAACGAATCCAAATTTATCATCGTACGATATCCTTTTATAAAATTACAATATTTAGTTTAACTCAATAGTTTGATTTAATAGTTTAAGTGTCCGAATGTCACTGTACACATATATATTATACATATATACATATATACTATATTAGTACTCTACTGTATCGTAGTGTATATTAGTACTATACTGTACTGTACTGTATATTCTATTATACATATATACTATGTTAGTACTCTACTGTACTGTACTATATTAGTACTATACTGTACTATACTGTATTAATAATATACTGTACTATATTAGTACTATATTAGTACTGCACTATACTGTACTATATTATATTAGTGCTATACTGTATTATACTGTACTATATTGTATTAGTACTATACTACACTATACTGTATTATACTGTACTATATTATATTAGTGCTATACTGCACTGTACTGTATTATACTGTTCTATATTATATTAGTACTATACTGCACTATACTGTACTATATTATATTAGTGCTATACTGCACTATACTGTATTATATTATATTAGTGCTATACTGCACTATACTGTATTATACTGTACTATACTATATTAGTATTATACTGCACTATACCGTATTATACTGTATTAATACTATACTATATTAGTAGTACACTGCAGTATACTGTACTATATTATATTAGTGTTATACTGCACTATACTGTACTATATTATATTAGTGCTATACTGTACTATACTGTATTGTACTGTACTATATTGTATTAGTACTATATATCTACTGCACTATATATATACTATATATATACTGTATTATACTGTACTATACTATATTAGTACTATACTGCACTATACTATACGACATGTGCTGTTTTACGAGTTTTCATATTTTTAAAGAAATCAGAAACCACGAATCCGTGAGATCCTCATCGATTCTCATTTTCGAACGAGAAACATCGGTCCACGCTCGGCTAAACCCGCGCACGATTCGACCCGATTTCTAGCGAATTTCTCCGCGAGAAAGATGATCGTTCTTCTCGTCCAGTAACCCGTAATGGATCGATGACAATTAGACAGAGCTCCCGCTTGCCTAGAGCTACACAGGCTACAGAGCGGAAGAACAGGACGCCGGAAAAGACGAGGCGCGATAAGCCATAACTGGATCCAGTAAGACACTTTCCAGAAGACTGGGCCCCGTCCGCTATCAACAACGAGGATTTCGTGCGACCCACTTTTCCGCCGTTTGCCGGAATGGAAAATAATCGACCTATCTGTGTACGCTTCGTTGGCCGGCGCAGGATCTAGTTGCCAGAATAGCGTCAAAACCGGCTGATTCGATGAATTTGTCGGATGAGATTCTCGGCACCCACGTGCTTTTAGATAATCAAGGAGATCGTGCGATCTCCTCGCGAGAAGATCACAAATACGCAATGATTCCGACGTGTTAGGATTACCAAGGGATAGATTAGATTATTCAAGATTATTGAACGAATTAGATTAAATTATTCAACGCGTTGATCGCCGAGCGTAAATCGAGTAGTCGTTTCTCGGGGGATCACGAATTTAGACATACACTCCCTTGTTGTTGTTTTTATGCTTTCTTCATGCTTGTTTTTTTTATTATTTCGATTTTATATTTTTGTTTTTTTAATCTTTCGTTTTTTATTATTTTTTTTCGTTTGTTTTTAATTCGTAACATGGACGTGTTTTCAGAGTTAGCGTCTAGCAAATTGGAGGCTTCTACACATTTTTGGTACCTCGTACGTCAAATATAGACCATTTAAAGAATTCACAACGAGACCTCGAAGTTTCAGTTAGTATTGTTTAAAATGTTTTCCAATATATATCTATCAAATAACTCGTATTATTATGTATTTTATGTAAATTTTTTTTTTTTTGCGTAAATAAGATAATATTCGGACTTCTTCAAAATAATTTAACAATTTACTATTAAAAACTCATTTCTCTATTAAATATCGTTACATTCCAATGAGAGCTTGACTATCACTCACAATTGGATATGGGTGACGCGATGATCAACGTGTTAAATTGGCCACAATTCTTATTTTCCAATGAAATCTTTTCTTATTAGGTTCTATGTTTCATTCTCGTAGCATCGAATTTCTCCACGGAGGATACTGACAGGGCAGATTGATATGATTGATACGCAAATGCCAATGATAAAATTAAAACAATCGAACGCGTCGATATGACGGATGTCAGATTCGTTTTTAATTCTTTAAAAGATACGGGTATTTTTTTGTTAAAATTAATATTGAATTATTAAAATTGAATATTGTCCATTTAGACAGAAGCATAATTATATAAATCTATTTATTTTAATTAATTTTCATTTAAATTATGATCATTTATGTGTGTACTAAAGACATTCGATAACAACTTGAACAATGATTTATCGAAATACTTGATATTTCATAGAATTAAAGAATTTTATTCTTATAACACTAGAATTACTAGAGCAAAAGAAACAGAAAATCTTTATAGCACACAAACTTTCACTTGTGTATTTTACGAAAAATCATTCAAGTCTCATTCAAAGATACGCTATCTTATAGCTATAGAATATCAAACAAAAATTACTATCAAATTGGTCATGTTTACCATAACGATGCGAAAATATTAGGCGCATCCTTTTATGTCAAATATTGTTAAATAAAATATACGAGCCAGACACGACGTGCAATATTAAAAAATAAAATCCTTTTAACACAAATGAATTAACGGATAAGATACGATGTTCCACCGACATTTTTCATAGCCGCTGTATGCGTGTCACGATTCGAAGAATCACAGAAGAGGAAATTTGCCCCATGGATACGGAGATTTCACCACGGGCGCGGTAAAATTTCATGAACTCTTTGAGGGGAACGTGCGCTTGAGAAGAGACGAAAGATGTGTGTATCACAAGCAACAACGCTGCTGATCGAATCCCGTGCAAACGTAAGATTGGCACAGAGAGCATTGCCGATAAACCGTGAACGTACAACATTTCCTTATCCGTTTAGAGAACTCGCCGATGAATCCTCGCTTTGTTCCCAGCAACGGGCACGCGCTTATTTTATTTATATTTTATTTATACCAATACAGCAAGAAGAGACACGAAGCCCCCGGATTTCACATTCGCGTCTCTGTGAAATTGCTTTCGAACGCACAGCTCTCTAATTTCTGCACCAACTGACTCCGATATTTTCTGGCGTTAGTTCAACTCCGTCAGAGAGCCCGCGTTCCCGATGGGAATCAAACCGTGCTGCCATATTCCTGCTTCGCGTGGCTTCTACTCTCCGCGATCGGCCAGAGATCGAGGCCAAAGGAACATACTTCAAGACCGTGAAAATCGTCCTGTCCACGACGAGATACGAGGAGTTCGACGATCGCGCGATTTGCAAAGTTGCGCAACTCGTACCGAATAAATTTCTCCAAAGCGAGCCAAAATCCCCCGGCTGATTCGCAGGATCGAAGGGCTGAACGTTCGTGGGGTGAATACTGCATTTTGCGTAGATTCGCGTAGATTCGATGCAACAAATCGAGCTGGAAAGTTGGAGATCGCACGCTCAGATGGAAGAAGCTTCGTCCGAAAAGCGAACCGCTTACCTCGATTGCTTCTCTAAGGTCGTGAACCCGCGTCTATTTACCAGACTCAGTGGCTCCGTGACCATTGAACGAAGGGACAAAATGTAGAGCAATCTTGTCTGCAGATGTTTCGTGCAGAATCATCGTGTTTCCAAGCTAATAATTTGGGACAAATGGCAATACTCTCAATTAACATAAAAGATTCACTCGGTAGGGCTTCAAAGATGATCTTTTCAAGATGATTTTACATCGTGCAAAAAATTGTCTTTCTTAACTAGATTGAACGATCTGTTGAAACTTGTATTTTCGATTTCCTTTTCACTTTATCATCTTATCGAACGTTGAATATTAGGGTTAAAATTTAAGAAATCCTGACTGACTTCATCGTCTAACCTAAATGTTCAACGTTCAATAAAATGATGAAAGAAGAATACACAGAGGAAATTTCAATCAAGATCGTGGTAGATATATTTCCACATGTATTCGAGTTTTTACAATTATCAAGAAAAAAGGTAGAGAAGAAATTTCAATCCTCAGGACTGTAGTAGATTCAGTCTAAAAATTTTTTTATATTTTTACATGCATTTGAATGTTTACAATTCTCGAGAAAAAAAAAACTAGTGAGTTTTAAGAGATCACCGCGAAGAGAAAATTTCAACATTCAAGTGTCTGTAGAGTAGATTTAGCCATGAAAAGCATTTTTCAATATTTCTACATGCGTTTGAATTTTTATAATTTACTTTCTTGAGAGAAAAGTATCTTCACTTTTTCTTCACACCCGCTACATGGTGTAAAAATCGTCTTCAAAAGAAACGAACTTACGTCTGTCAGGTTCTGAAACGAGGCCAAGTGGCTCGTCATGTGATCTTTCTTTTACAAAGTTCAAATTATCGGCAATTTTCCATTGTCATTGCCACGGTTATCCTCTTCACTGTGTGTATGTGTGTTGAATTCACTACGCGGGACATGGACTTTTAAGAATACCCGTGTAGTTTCCGACGCGAATTCCATCCTCGTGGACCTCGCGAGCGAGGAACAACGCTATATTCGAATTACACGTACGTACGATACGTTCGCGTAACTCTCGACACGCGAGACACTCTGACAAAACTGTGACTGCACAAACTCCTGTGTAATTCTAACGCTTCGGAACACGTCGATTCAGCCACACCGTTGACACTTAACCCGTCGTCGTGTTACCGAAAACTTTTTTTTCGATCGATCAGCGCGACCGAAAATCAAGAACCGGTTTCGAAAAATTAAGAAAGAAGTCGGCGTTGCATTTCTCTGAAGAAGCCGCTCGAGAGAGCAAAGAGGAACCCTATGAAACGTGCTTCCTCCCAACGATTAATCCCCGAGTCTTGGCACAGGTCGGCCGCGTTGAACTCGAAAGGGCACGTAACACAGCAGCTCGGCAAACGAAACGACTCGGCGATGCTCGAGAGTCGCGAGAAACGCCTTTTGACCCGCGGACCGTGCGTCCGTTCAAAGCGGGATCGCGTATCGAAATCTCGGCAACGAGAGAGACGCCCCGGCTGCTCTTTAACGACCGCCCCGTGTGTTTGCCTATTTGGCCGGGAGGAGCAGAGCTGCCCCGAGAAACAGAGGGAAGCCGAAAGAGAAAATCAGGCATCCGAAGATCCAGGGCAATTTTTCCCTTCTTTGCTGGATATTTGTCGAGGACGCGGCGAACAAGCGCGCGGATGCCATCGAACGGAATATCCGAGAGAGAGAGAGAGAGAGAGAGGAGGAGGATGTGCGCGATCAAAGGCGGACAGTTATTTATAGCGGACGAGGCCGAAGCCCTTGAAAAATGTAAGGGAGTCGAGTTCTCATTGACTTTACGATGGGCCACAACCCTCTGAATCCGTTGCCAACGCCCGGATAAAGGTGGCCTGCTAGCAGCTCCTGCCATTCGGCAAACACCGACCGGAAGGAAAGGCCAGAGGAAGAAGGAAACGCGACTCGATGCCCTCGCCCTCGCCTTGGCACCCCGAGAGCACTTTCTTAAATTAGTTAGAACGCGCGCACGCCTCTCCGCGTCTCTCGGCTCTTTCTCTTTCTTTATTACCGGGGGGATCCTGTCCGCTCGATTTCACCCCCGTTTTCTCTCTTCCCTTGCAACACACGTCTATCGAGATTCCATTTTCCAGCCAGTCCCCGTCTCGAACCAGCTCCGCTCGCTCTGCTCCCATTCGGTTCCCCTTTCCGCCTTTAAAGATCTGATTTCCCGCAAGCATACAAACGTAGAAATATTTATACCGATATTATTAATTTTTTATATATATATTTTTTTTCTATTTCAGCTTTGAAAATCTCATTTCAAGTTTTATTGTAGTTATATCTGTATGAAATAAGAATAGAAATTTTACATATTAAGATTACAGTACGCAGGCCCGGATATCTGGTTTAGCAATTATTATGTTGACTTTCAGAGGCAGAAATAATTTATATTTGCTGAGGTTCTTGATAATATATTATAGAGAACTTTCTTATCGTTTTTTCTTTTTTTTTTCTTTTATTACAGTATTTTATTACAGTATTTTCTTTTATTACATTATTTTGATACAATATATGTTCTCGAAATAGAGTGTACATGTTGAATGGATAATGTTAAGAAGTAACACCAGGTACATGTAAGAGGATTATAATTAAAATTCATTTCACTCATTAAAAGGTACTTCGCTTTTTTGACATTTAGAGACATTTTTCTTGGAATTAGTAGTATGTATATTTATACCGGTATAATGGTATAAATATTAATGCAATGAACTAAAAATTCATCTGTAACTGAAAGATTCCTTGAGCTAAAAAATTTGTGATTATTGTCGTAAAAAATGTACTTCTTCCAGTTCAAAAATCTCTATACTATCAACTGGTCCAAGTTATGCAAAGAATTACCAACTCTCGATGATCCGAAACTAGGTAAATCAAGTTTGAAGGTGCTAATTTAAGAAAAGGAAGGAATTCTCCATTTCTACTTAACATTGTAACAGGAAAAAAATTTATAATATTGTAAAGAACACAAGCTTCTATTTTCGTATATTTTCATAATCATTCAAGTCTCTAAATTTTTTTAATAATAATTCCAGAGACTCGAATGATTTTTGGTAAAGTATGTAAATAGATGCTTGTGTTCCTTACTATATCATAAATTTTCTAAAACTTATTCATTTCAATAAATAAAATTTTAATCGAAAATTATAAACTGGTCGTTTTGATCAATATCGGATAGTACTAGCGTTAATAACAAGTAGTAAAACTCGTAGAAAATGTAGACTATAATGGTAAAGTGAGCAGACAAATCCAGAATGAAACAATAGCAACAATTTAGGTAAGAGTTGGCAAGTTTCTTCAAAACAACGATCCGTACCGCGTTTAATTAATTTTTTTGTCGATTTCGACTTCGGTTTGCCAAGTCTCTCTGCATAACTCGAGGCTCAATTGTCCTTCGCCACTTGCTTCCGCATTAAATCCGCCAGCGTTGAAATTACAGCGCGATCCCAGCGCTGAGAGACGATGGAAGGAACAGAGAAATGCAAACAGCAAATAGAAGATCGAAAACTACGAGCCTTTCCCCTCGAAACGACGCGTCGAATGGCCGCTTTACGATCCGAGGATGGTGGTAAATCGTAATCGTATAATCGAAGCCACTTTGATTTCCCTCTTTTTTCGGTCACTGTCTGTCGTTCTTCTTCTTATCTCTGCTCCGTCGTGGATGGAATTTAGTCGGATCGTTCTCCCTATGGCGAGGGGAGGGGGGAGAGACACTTTGCCCGCGAAAGAGAGAAACGCGTAGTAAATTCGGATTTATAATTGAAAAAGTATGCCGGCCGGAGGATCGCGGCGAAAAAAGAAAACGCGACATTTCCCCACAGCAAACTCGTCCCTGCCTCTCGTTCCGATCCGGAAATTCAAAAAGTTGCGGAACTCGGCGCGGAATTGGTGCTTTTTCTTAAGCGGGCCGTTTAATTTACTTTTACTTCGTTTGCATGGCCCAGTCGTGGAACGAATTGTTTTCCCCGCGAGCTACCTGAATTACATTCTAGCAACGCCGGAAACGACCATCGTGTTCTCCATATAATTAAATTTATTCCCGCGCAACGTCCGCTGTAATCTGACCAAGTATTTTCGTGGAAATTGTTGGGCGAAAAAAAGAAGAAGAAAAGTACCGAAAGTACGATATCGATGTTCGATTTTCAGCGTGGCTCGTTTGCAAAATACTGAATTTATCCGCCTGGCTCTTTCGATATCCTTAACGCTGAAACTACCGACGCGTGAAGCATAAAATTTCCATGAGAGAGACGTTAGAGTATGAAAATAGAGTAAGAAAATAGAAAAGCTTTATAACACAGAGTGGTGAAACCAAAAAGTTTTTTTTAATAAAATAAAATATAAGAGGAAGCTAATCTTATCAATTTTAAATTAAATTTAAGTTCAAAAATGATTTTTTTTCCATTGTGTTTCAGAAATTATTTGTTTCAAACGTTGAAGATTACGCCAGAGGGAGTGATTTCTAGCCCACTCTGTACAATAAATTACACGAGCTTTTGTATGTTATATTTTACGAAGAATCGTTCCAATATTTCAAAATACACTGTTTCACATTCAGAAAATTAGGCAATAAATTGATCATTCTGACAACTTTGGTAGTTCCAGGGTTTACGAAATTAATGCGTAAAACAGGAAATTGAAAATTCCTCCGAAGCCGGCTGGGAACCGAGGCGAATGTGTTAAACCTGGGTATCCAGGTCTCTTGCACAAAAGCAACGTCCACAGGAGGCAAGTGAAAACGCGAGAATTCTCCAGATATTATCGCGAGCCACACGGTTGAAGGGACATTCTTATCCGCGCTTCCTCGGAAATGGCGTAAAAGCGTTTCCTCGGTGAAAGAAACTGACCCGATCGGTCTCCAACATTCATAATCCAGCGATTCAGCGACTGCGTGACCAGTGTACAGGCGGAAGTGGTGGGTCGATTGAAATCGGCCCGTTTGCGATTGCGGCACACAGTGGGCCGGATCGAAAATTCGTGCGACATTTTACCAAAAAAAAAAAGAAAAAAAATCAACTTCCTCGTTTTGATAATTTTCAATTTTACTGACTTTTAAATGACCAACACAATTGAAAATGAAAAAAATTAACGAGATGTAATAATAGTTTTAGTTGGAACAAACACACAGATTGAGGCATTTTAAAAATATCGATTCTCATCAAGTAATTTGATGCTTCTACTTTGAACGATGATGCTCTGACACAACTGTGTTCAATTTTTTCTCCAACACAGAACATGGGCTTTCTTGATGAGAAATCATACTTCATTACATTGACAATTATAATATGTAATATACTTTTAACAAAAATATTGAACGGAATGAGGAAAATTAAAAGAAATTCTACCTTGACAAGCAATATCTTCCAAGTCCTACAATCTAACAAGTAAGAATCTTCTTCTATACAATAATGTAAGAACCCTATCCATCCTCGTCTGACGCAACGACAGTCTCGTTGCAACGTAAGAACTCGTGAACCCTCGGCAAATTGCTGCTCCAACTACAAACGGTCAATCACCAAGGCAGTTGTTAACTCGTAATTTTCACTCCTTAGCTCTAGATTCATCGTGACAGCCGTTTTGCAAGTATGTATTTGCCCCTTCTGCTTGCCACGATATCCACCTTGTCTTATCACCCCAATCACTGCAGGAACGTTTCTTGCGACATTGAACGATTTAGCTTAGTGTTCGGACTCGTGGCTGTATTAGTCGTACGGTCGAGTTTTACCTAACAGGTGTGTTCAATAACGAGACTTTACGTTTATAAAACTTTAACTGCAGTAAATCACATACGAGTCTTACGATTAATTCCACTTCGATGTCACTTTCAATACGCGGGAAATTATTGTCCTCGACGACTATGTTATTATTACATTGTTGTTCGATAATTTAATCCTTTTAATTTATTATCAAAAATTAAATATTATCTAGATTATCGAATACTATCTTTTCTCCCCATTAAAAATTTAAAATTAAGATCGCCATCGAGATATGGTTAACGAGGTTGCAGTCCTCTCGACCCGTCACCGGTTCGACCAAGGACGAATAATTCCCCAGCGATTTATCACCGCTTTATTACGATACGCGCGTCTGCACGGGCAGTTAAATAAATCTCGGCCAGCCGATTCACTAACGAAGCCCATTCATAAAAAGCGGCCGGAGACGGGCGGGACAACCGCGCGAATACTAACATTTAATTACGGGAAACTTTTCGATATTCATATCGGCCGCGTGCTGTCGCGCTTAGAATCACGAGGCAATTCGACAACTCGAGCCAACCGTCGCCAACGCGATTCCAATTCGGCTTCCCGAAAAACTTTTTTTTGCTGTCACCTTTCATCCGCCAATTCCCGGAACGCTTTCCTCCTCCTCTTCCTCCCCTCCCCCTGCGGCGCTGTGTTTCCCCGTTTTCTAGGTCGCTGGCCACCTTAATTGCCTCCGCTCGTAATTGATCCGCGTATTTAAGGTTTCATTTCCGTTGCCAAGCGAGGCTCCCATGATTTCTCTCTGTCGGTAAAAATCACTGCGATAACCAATAGTCGTGGCCCAGTGTTGCGTTAACAGGGACGTCGAAGGTTTGGTTGATTAATCGTGGCCACTCGGACAAATGGAGGCGGCGCTGTCTTTGCTCATAACTTCCTCCTCGTAGTCTGTCGCAGGTTCAATTTCTCACGTCGGTCTGTTTAGCGCCAGTGATGGCTATTTATCCGTNACGTCGGTCTGTTTAGCGCCAGTGATGGCTATTTATCCGTGGGTTCATCGTTCAAGCATTAATATTGTGTCAACCCCTTAAATACGGTTAATTACAACGCACCGTCGCACGCGGTCAAGCAGCTTCTTTTCGACTTCTTCAGCTTTTCATCTTTCATTTTTCATTCTGACTGTCAATTAAAAACATCAATTTCTGCACTCATTGTATAATAATACTGTAATATACATCGGTTCTGATCGTATTCTTGACTGTGCACTGCGAAGAGCATAACCGAGCCAACAAAAAACTGAACCATGAAAAATTGTCGACTATTTGTAAAAAGGACTTGATCTCATTTTAATGCTC
>NIPQ01121407.1:0-12811 GCA_002806875.1 Lepidotrigona ventralis hoosana
TTATTTTTTTTTTTTTTTTTGTGTTGAGACCATAGTATTTCCTGTTCATCTTGAGTTGCAAATAAAAAAGAACAAAGGTACATTCGTTCAAAGCACACGTTCCGTGAAAGAAGCCGCAGTGCGTTTTATTTTTACGACACTTGTAAACAGCTAACCTTGTGCCATCTAAAGTTGACAAACACTTGAATGTTTCGCGCTCTATTTCGTAAAATATAATGATCGAGGATAGGCTTGAACCTTAAAGCGTCCATTTTGTTAATTTATTTATTAACATACTATTCTTTATGAATATTTTTGCAAAATTGTATTCGATAGATTATAAGCTTCGTTTTGAACTAAAGCTCTCTTTTGAATATATTATATCTTTTCTTTTTAATATATTATATACCGTACTAATATATTATATACTTTCTATATACTATAGACTCACAGTTGAATGTAACTTTCTTTTTTTTTTCCTCTTTACTAAAGTTTCTTTATTATTAATCTAAATACTTTTTTCGCCCCTATTATTTTCTTAAAATTTCCACGCTACTTTATTAACGTTCTAAAAACCAATGCTTAATATTTCATTCATCATCCAGTGATTCTTAGATTCTACTATGGAACTGTATTTATAATACCGTGACAAATTATCAATTAATATTCGCTCTTCCTCGAGTAACCTAAAGGTAATTGAAACAATCAGTAAATTCTCACTTTCGAAGGATATTTTTCATTTTCAATAAGAAAGAAGTAGATGGTAAAGTTTCCCTTTTTTCCCTGCAACACAATTGGCAACGCTACACAGATTATTCAATTCTGCCAGTCTTGAAATATCTGTCCTCAGGTCCTTTCGCGAATTTATTCAAAAGTAACGACCATGGAACGACTGTTCTAAACGGACAGAGCGTGGCAAGAACGATCCACGTTCGAAACACAGAGACGAAAGAGGCTCTTCCACCGCTCGGTTCTTACATAACGCGGGCTATTCTTCGCGATCAATGGGCCGGGCGCGCGTGCACGGAGACGAAGCCCGCGAAACCGCTCGATAACGAGGTCGAAGTGCCTCGATCGGCGCAAGGCCAGCCAGGAATCGGCGCCTGTTCGACGAAGAAGTCGAACGTGTTTCGTCTTCTTTCTCAAAGGTCGATCTGTCGACAGTGAAAGGAACATCCGCGTTGCATATGCTACTGTTCCTCGCGAAAAACGTTTTTGGATTTTCTCGATCGATGTTACGGCTCACGAAGTTGATTAGACGAAATTTTACGAGTTGTGTGTTATATTACCTGACAGTTTCTTGATAATAATGGACAATTGGATGTTATTGGTGGGATTGTTACATCGCTATTGGAAGTTTTTTGAATCATCGAGTCACGAGTTTTTAACAAGTGATTGTAATTGTTGTTAAGTACGTGATACTTAAGTTACAGATCACCAAGAATCTTTTGCGCACATGTACACTTGAATTAATATTGTTGGTGGAATTGTACGGCAGTTGCATGTTATATATTATATCGATGAAATTGTATAAGTTGTAAATTTTACTTTGAAAATTAAGTATGATCTACACGTTTGAATTGGCATTACGCAGACTTCTGCTTATGTAGACTAATTAAAGAAAAAAAAAAGTCTCTAACTCTTTGAAGTCGCGAAGTCCGAATATTAATAGGAAGCTTAATAAAAAAAATAAAAACGAAAGATGTAATAAAAAAAATTGTTACAATAACTCTTATCGTAACATAATAAGACATTTTTACTGATAAATAATTATCAATAATAGTTAGACTGTGGATTTTTATATAAAATCACATTTCTGTTCTTTCAAATATAATTGAAAAAATCGAACCTGGATAGAAAATTGTTTCTGGTGCCAAATATTACAAAAATCACTGCAATATTTTTCGAATACTTTTTCGTATTACACTCTGTGCGATCTTGCATCTTTAAATTTCCTGTAAATACATGAAAATCCAAAATGCTATCTAATAATAAAAAATAAATAAATAAAAAAACTAGTAACAATAATATATTGTTATATTAATAGAATAATATATATTATTATAATACTATATTATTATTAATATATTATATTATTATATAATATATAACATATAACTGTTTCTCGTACCAAATATTACAAAATTAATAATGAATAAATAAGAATAAGTAATATTATATATAATAAATTAATATTATATATAATAATAATAAATTGTTATAATATATAGTAATAGTATAATATATATATATATATATATATATATATATATATATATATATATATANATATTATATATAATATATATAATGCATTAAATTATTCTAATATAATATAATATTACAATATATGGTAATACACAGTATTAATATAAAATCAACATGATAATACATTACTTCGTTGATGTAACAACTAAATTATTATTGCTCAGAAATTCATGCAGGTGATTGTTTCTAACCTCCAGAAGGTACACAAAACTCTTTCACTCTTAAGTAAAACTGCCGAGTAAAGCAGCCCTCGTTTGTCAATATTAATAAGAAATGAGAACAAATGTACCGACTACTATACGTACTAAACTTCCCCATAATTTGACCCTACCAAAAAGTCGAAGCTCTAGCAACGCGTCTAGAAATTATATAGCGGAGTATCGATCTCTCGATCCGCATCCGGGATTATACCTGGAGCAGCTCCCTACGTTGGTCGGTTCCGGGGTTGGCGAGGGCCAAAACCTGTTGCCAGCGGTTCGCTGAAGGGCACGCGCATGCACCGGCGCGCGGAACCAGCAACACGCGCGCGCCTCATCGCCATGGAAACGGCGAAGGCTCCTGACAGGCTCGTGTGCTTGTGTGCGCGCTGTTCTCGCATAACACACACACACACACACACACACACACAGAGGGACACACGGTTACGGCTACCCGCGCCCCGAAGGACCCCCTGCGGCTTCAGGTGGCGGCACTAGGGGGTAGAAAACCCCTCGACAAGCGTCACAGTGCCGACAGTTTCCCCGAACTGTCCGCAGTCGGCAGCGATCCTCGCGCTCGCGGTCCAACCAACCGCGCCGGATCTCGCTGTTCCTCTTGCTTTGCCAGGCGATCGTGAGTTTAAACACACCAGTCGGTTCACAGCAACTGTCGTGTGATTGTTGTTGTTCGTGTCGACATACTTTGACAAACTGCTTGCATTTTTTGCAAACGCTTTTCACTTTCTCTTGCTTCTTTCTTGTGCATTGACTTTTTCGTCACTGAGTTCATTGAATTCAAGGTGGATCGCCCGTGGAGGGGAAATTTTGGAAATTTCCCTTGAACGACGAGTTTTTCATGCCTCGGAAAAGTTCGCGACGGTCCGGAGAAGTTTCACGGAATTTCGCGAAATTTTCGCAGCCCGCTGTTTCAACTTTTAGTTGAAGATGATTCGCGATTCTCTGACAAATATCTGTGATAATTCGAGGAAGTTTTACATTTTCGGTTGTCTGACTGACTAAAGGAAAATTCGTTGATCCTCAGAGACAGTTTCAGTTTGTAATATCGATCGATAGCTTAGAAATTTATTACTCTGTGATTCGTAATTCGACACGTGGATGTGTTCTTGCATTTAGTCTGAAAAGAAGCGAGTAAAAGTGATCGAGCCAAGTGAAGTTTTGAATTCGTGCCGCGCAACTAGATCCCGCGTTCCGTTCTCGATCATAGTACGAAAATCGCGTTTTCGTAGATTTGAAGAACGCCGAGAGACAATAAAAAATCCGTCACGAAAGCTGGAAAGTTTCACGACAAAGTGTTTTCCTCGGAAATTCCCGTCGAGTCTTCGAGAAATTTCGCGATTGGATCGTCGTTACCTACAAATTTCCGCGATTCTTTTCTTCGAAGAAAAAAGAGAGAAAGAAAGAAAAAAAACAAATTTTCAAATGAAACAATAAAGCTGAAAATTGTCGACGAATTTTTGATCGTTTGAAAAATTATTCGGTAATTATTTTTTTAATCTTCTCGATATACTTTTTGATATTTGAACTCGATAATCTTCAACTCCTAATGACAACAGCTCGAAGTTCTCGTTAAATTCCAAAAGATAAGATTTTTCGAGAGAGAAAAAACTTGCGCGTATTTTCCTCGCGAGTTTCTCTTCGTCGAACTTTAAGTTAAGCGAATGATGAAAAATCCTTTAGATTACGTCTTCGCTCAACGCGCAATTAACCGAGCGCGTAATTCGAGTCCGCAATTTTCTTTTTTCGAGGAGTATTTCGATAATTTACAGTTTGTGTCGCTTTCGATGTTGCTTCGCTTTGACTAACAGACTAAACCGTCTGATGCTTCAAAGTTGCATGAGTGTTGCTTTTCCACGAGCGTGTGTCCGGATTCTTGATCGTTCATCGTGTATGCTCATGCTGCAGGATTGTGTAATTACCAAACGCTCGTGTATATCTCGCGAGCTAAACGTTTCGCTTCGGTTTAAACTTTGGGAAAATTTTGAACAATTTTTAAAGCGATATATGCACATGTAATAAAAA
Organism: Lepidotrigona ventralis hoosana; assembly: GCA_002806875.1. NCBI lineage: Eukaryota > Metazoa > Arthropoda > Insecta > Hymenoptera > Apidae > Lepidotrigona > Lepidotrigona ventralis. The sequence continues at coordinate 4,485 of NIPQ01121407.1, forward strand.
GCAGTTCTTTGTTCTTTTCAAAAAGAACAAAGAATTCATATCATACAAAGTATATTTTTTATTTACGTAACACGTATTTTTTAGAATTTTGTTTGAAAAGATAGAGTTGAGAATTCATCTTCTGAGGCTTTTCGAATTCCAACTGTACTAATCTATTCGGTACAAATTTCTCTACTTGGGAATCTTTCAATTAGTGTAATCTTCTTTCCTATTTCATTATTTTATTATTTCATTTCTCGTTCAGGATAATTGGGACAGTTTCGTTAGAATTCTTCTAATTTCCGTCACTTTCGAAATTTTCCAAGTTTCTTTCAAAAAATAGATTAGAAATATGTTGTATTGTATTAATATTCGCAGAGACCTCAGTTACAATCAGAATCGACTTAAAAATTTCAATTTTCAACTGCGATTACATACGTTAAATTGATGTTAAAATTCTAGTTAATATTAAAGAGTTCTTTCGAAGAATTTATAATTAATATATAGCGAATAATTCGTAGTAAATAATTTTCGTTTCAAGAAAAAAAAAAAAGAAAAAGGAAATAGAATCACTCATTCTTTGCATTTCGCGTTTTAATGTCTACCAAAGTAAAAGTTTCGAGAAGATATTTAAACGCAGATATCGCTCCAAAAAGTTACAAGTATATCTCCTCTCAGCCTCAAACAAAATAGCAACATAATCGCGAAAAATTTGAATTGGTTTCCCATAAAACGCTTATCCGTTACGAGCCCTTGCGAGCGATTTTCCCTCCGTTTATCGGTTTTTGCTCGGAGAAAAAACAGCTCTGTTTTCATCCCGACGTAGTAACGATCGATGACATTTCCCCGAGAGAGAGAGAGAGAGAGAGAGAGAAGAAAAAAAACTTCCTCCTCATTCGCCGCGTGATAGATTTACTCGCTCGCGAATAATTCTCACGTATATGTAAATCAGCTCGTCGATTAAGGTCGCGTCGGCGAAGATGAATTCGCCGAAAGGACGAATTAAACAGCTAGGCGGATGAAACCCGAGTGTGAATTTTTCATTGTCAAACGATAACTAGCTGACGATGGAGGCGACGGAAGCAAGGTGAATCACATCGCGCGAAAAAATTTAATAATTTGCGGATGATAGTTAATAATTCGACTGTTTTCGGCCGACTTCTTGGCAGACAAATATTTGGAACGACAGAGAGAAGACTTGGATGCAAAATTGGACAGGTTTATAGAGTGTCTAAAAGGAAGGGACTCATTTTAAACTAGAATGTTTCTCATGTCTTCGAGATTCGATCGGCGAGTTTGGAATTTCCACCTTTGTGCGTGAATTCGCGTGTTTTTTTCTCTCATGTATCCCGCATTTCCGCATGGAAATTGAGAGCAAACGAAGAGCAGAGTGAAAATTTAACGCGGAAGAATCTTTGAATACAGATTGACGCGAGGGACGATAAAAAAAAAAAAATATAAAAGTATTTTGCTCGAAAGAAACGTAAAAAAGCGTCGAGAAGAAATCGACGAGTAACTAGAGTTAGACGAATTATTTCTATCTAACCTTCGACGCACGAAAAACGGACTTTAAAATTATTTCAAACAATTCGTGTCGAGCGCTCTTAGCGTCGAACTCAATTATATTAAAATTCAATTGATCGCACGAAGCCACGCGAAACGTTTTACCTTTACCATTAAATAAAACGCATAAATTACACGTAAATAATTTATTCTCAGCAACGGGATACGTTAAAAGGATAATTTATGTTCGGAAATTTCGGAGGCAATTCGCTTTTCCGATAAAAAAAAAAAAGAGAAAGAGAGAAAATAATTTTGTATTCGAAATTTAAATAAAATTAAAAAAAATTATATTCGTGACGAGCTGCACGAATTAAATGCATTCGTCGAAACGCGGACTAATTAAAGTACAAGAATTTCTTCTCAAGTGCGTCGATCTTCGATGATCGAACGAAAGACGCCGCGGTCAAACGTAAGGAAATGTCAATTTCAATTCCAATGTTCAAACGTTGAACAAACGTTGATTGCAACGCAAATTGTTGCATCTAAGTATTCCACGTGACGTTTGGTAACAATCGAACGGTGGCTGTTTGACGTCGTTTCCCTTTTCATGCGAATCGTTTGTGAAAACGAAACAATCGCGATAATGAGAGGGGAATTACGGTTCTGTCGCACGCGGTACATACGTATGTACATACGTACATACGTGTTTTAATCATTTTGTAGCCTCTGGCAAGGGGGCATCGGTTTTTTGTTCGGAAGTTTATTTTCCAAGGCACGTTTTTTTTTTTTTTTTTAAACGCGGCAAAAAAGCGACGCGTTGAAAAGAATGAAAAATATTCCTGCTTTGTAAGCGGCTATTTTATATAAAAGAAAGAGAGAGAAAGAGAGAGAAAAAGAGTCAGTAAGGAAAGCGAGCTGTTGGCATCGAACGCGAAACACGTGACATTCAGTTTTTTCTCTTTTCACCGGGAATAATAAACTATTCCATCGGACAATGGAAACACATTAACAACGGTTTAACAATACACGAAAGTGCTCCATTTCGTTGGCGAATATTTCTTCACGCGTTCAGCCAGAAGAAATTTAGGAGGGTAGCACTTTTATACAAGTTTTCACGTACTCAGTTGTTACGTGTGTCGTCTGTTTTAAGTATAATTGTCGATTACTTTAGAAAGACAGATTCGACGATGAGTGGATAATTTAGCGATGAAATTATTCGTTCTAAAACGTCAATTCATTCAAACAGTATTATTTGGTGTTATAGATAATTCACGTTAGATTACTGAAATTTATGTTGCAATATTATAATTACAATGAATTGTTAAATTATTCAATAATATAGTAATATTAGTAATTATTACTTAATTACTGTATATAATTATTATGAAGTTACTTAATAGTTTATGTTAACTTTGGGTGTTCAATTTCACTTTTGTATTATATTTTACAATAATGTGTAATGAAATTGTGCCAGATTAAAAAATTACAGAGTTTGGTCCAATCGATAATGAAAAGTTTCAGCCTGATGTAAGTAAGTTTGATTTCTCTTAGATCTACTTGTGGAAATTATTATCCGGTGGAAAGCTGTTATTGATTTTAAGTTGCTAATTAATAGACTAGAAACGTGTACGCGTTTCATGGGAAATTTATGTACGCAAAGATAAAGGTAAGGAGAATGTTCGAACTCTTTCAGAACATTTAGACAGAGTGAAACAGAGCTTTAGGCATTCGCGTTCATCCTTTCTCATTGTGTTCATGAAAATACGAATTTGCATAAAATACACAATTAAAAGGTATATTGATGTATCCAAAGATACGAATTCCCTTGCTTATACAAGACTTTTCCAAGAGAGAAGAAACAATCCAACAGAATCTTCCGTTATCTTTCTCACTTTGAAGAAGAAAAAAAAGAAAAAGAAAAATTTGTCATTTGTAGAAGAAAATTTTCTCAAAGAACGAGCAAAATTCTCTTCGCTTTGCCAAGGTAAATCCTAAAAATAATTCGTCCCTTCGAAAAGAGTTTCGTCATCTTATCCCCCTTTATAGGTTTATCACGAAATGAAGCTAATCCCGGCGAGTAAGAAACTTCCATTCTTCAGCTGGGGAATCCTTCAGCAGAAAAGAGAAAACCATCGGCCAGTTTCTTCGTTTCTTCTTTCTCTAAAATCGAGAGCCTGATCACTTTCAACTTTTATCATCCGGCGCGGCGCTTAATTAATCATGTGCCAGCGAGCCAGGCTGACCTCGACGTCACACGTCGAACTTATATCGGATAATCGATACATCCTGTCTGTGAACTGGAAAGAATTGAATCCGGGCTGCACCCGCGGCCGAAAACAGAGGCGTGCACATCGGTGCACGATGGCCAGGTGTCCCTTCGATCCTCTGGCGGTCTTCTATCGGGTCTAAATTCGTGGCCGATATCACGAGTTGCGAGTGGCTAAATTCGGTTCTTTGATAGGGAAAGTTGCAGCGTTAATAGAGACCGTGACGTCGTCTGGATGACGATATAATCGAGGACGTCCCCGAAGTGTAGCTGGAGGAACTTGCGAATACCTGAGGATGTTCGTCGAAAACCTTTGAAATAAATCGAGCGAACGGGACTTGTTTCTTCCGTGTTTAATTAATCTCTTCGTTTCGTTGGGACTTCTAATTTTTGTTGTTGAAACGTGTCAATGTTTAATTAAAGAAACGAGTGGCCAGATAGAAAACCGCGAATTCAGACGTTTTTTTAGAGGAAGAAAAAATTAATTAAAATCGTTCGCTAATTGAGAAGCTCTCTTCCTTTATAGAAAACAGAATTAATAAGCATCAAAGTTAAAAAGCCGAGGGAACGAAAATTTTCTTCCGTCCCTTTGACGGAGAATTAGTTTCGTTTGATTAAATTGAAAGGATGTGATTAATCGCAGTCAGAAATTTTCCGTGTGTGTACGCTAATAAGAGAAATTAAACTTCAGTAATTACTTCAGGTAACTAGTTTATCGATGTGTTTCGATCACTTGTTCCCGCGTAAAACCTATTACTCTATTTGTTCCTATTTGGCACGAAACCGAATTTGTTGCCGTAGAATTATAACGGTGAAACACGATTACCGATCGAGAACTAATTTTGTGGCAGACTGGCGAATTAATTGACCTTTCTGCGTCCCAATAATTACGTTTCAAAGGCTATAATTTGTTGCATAACATCCCCGTTGCCAACGAATGAAAGTCACATCAATTTCTTTACAATTTGTTTACTTCGAAATAAATTTTACCTATTAAAATTCTCTTGTAAATTTCACGCGTTAATTGCGTTAATACTCGCTGGCACAATGGTCACGTTTGTTCACGATCAAATTAAACATCATCACTGAAATGTGCAAAGATCGTGAGAATTTCGAATTGCAAATTATAAGTTACATTTACCAACAAATGCCTTTGTGAAGTGGAAATTGAATTTACGAGGGGAAGACTTACAAGTCGGCAAGCTAGTAATTATGAATTAATTGGTAATTACATTATTTTGTTACGTTGCGAATTTTTATTTTTACGAATTGGTAACTCGTAAAATTGCAAGTTGATAATTTGTCAAAATACGCTTCTGTAAGAATCATTAAGATTCCCCTAATAAGCCCAATCTAAATCTAACCTAGAATATAACTATTTCTAAGTTTCCATTTTATTTTCCAATGTCATTTATTCTAATTTTACCGATGTTTACTAATTTCCACAATTCCAACAAATTATAATAATTTCGTAATAATTAATTCAACTTTCAATGTTTCATTCCCACAAATTTCTATAATTTGGTCAAATGACTGCATTTAAAATACGTAATAATGAATTTGGAAATTTTTTAAAAATCTCTTTCTAAAATTTCGTTTCTCCCTTACTCTCACACACAGACCCCTCCAAAATAACTGTCGAGCCACATTTCATTCGATGAGATCAACAAACGATCTTATAATATATCGAAGAACCTCTTTCAATGTTTCATACAAAGTGACAATAATTATAATCTCCACAAATTTCTACAATGAAATCCAAAATCTAACACCTAGATCGTCCTAAATGGCACGAAGATCTTAAAATTTCCAACGATATAGCGACGAGGCAACGAACGTGTTTTGGCAATGAAATTTTCACGGCACGGTGAAACCGTTTGGCAGATAATTAATTAACTCGAGAACGACNATCGAAGAACCTCTTTCAATGTTTCATACAAAGTGACAATAATTATAATCTCCACAAATTTCTACAATGAAATCCAAAATCTAACACCTAGATTGTCCTAAATGGCACGAAGATCTTAAAATTTCCAACGATATAGCGACGAGGCAACGAACGTGTTTTGGCAATGAAATTTTCACGGCACGGTGAAACCGTTTGGCAGATAATTAATTAACTCGAGAACGACGATTGACGAAACGCGACGGTTCGCAATGGCCACGGGCTGAAGGACAGGTTCAACTTTCGTGCAATTACCATTTCATTGGAGGTTTAATTAGTCGAGCGGCCCGCGTGACCGGATAGAGTCATCGAAAGAGGAAGCTTGCTTATCGAGAGAATCGGCTCGGAGATCCGGGGATTATCGCTTTCCGTGTAATTGAGATCGTGTTCTCCGTTCGGGATACACACACGCACGCACACACCACGTCCCGCCACTGAGGAAAGTCAAGTTTCATCGTTTTCTGTCGGCTTAACACTGGATTTCTATCAACTTATCCAACAGCTGCTCGGAAACTAACTGCCAGAACAGAAATTTCGATTGGCCCCTTCATCTGTTTCGATCGTGGTGGCTTTATGCATTTACTGGACGGTCCATTTATTTATTAAATGAGCGAGTTGATTATTGAGTCAGTCAGTGAATTATTTATTTTTCTACTTTGAGTTGGTAGTTTAGATCAAACTTAAACAGAGTAATTTTTCGAATTACTCTGACTACATTGATCGAACTAATTGATTTCACTGATTGATTGAATTAGCAACATTGTTGCACGTGTTGTTGCTTCTGTAAAGTTTGGCAGGTCATTAAATTAATTGGTGAAATCAGTGCGATTTATCGAATTACGTTGAATCAATCATTTCGAATTGGTAGCAGACTGTTGCGTGTGAAATCGAACTTCGTCAATTAAAGAAGACAAGATTTTTAATAAATTATATCTTCAATTTCATTATTATATATTACTTATATGAGCCTCATGAGTATTAAAATAATCTAAATAACTTAAAAATCGATCAAATTAATATTATCTCTGCGGAGATAATAATTCTTGTAAATCTGATAATTCTTATAAAACCTAACGTAAACCACGTACGACTCAGATTGCATTTGAATAAAAACGATTTTTTTAACGAGTTTTCTTTAGCAAGAGAATTAACACATACACACATACACGGTTGTTAATTATAATTTTAAATATCCGCGTGCGGAGATTTTAAATTTAAAATTTCATAAATGCACCTGGACACGAAAAAAAAGATATGTTCTTTTATGCTTTTGGAGCAATGAATTATCTTGGCTTAATACGAATTTCGCATAATCCTGCAAGTGACACGAAAAAATAAGGAATCGAACGTCTCTCTCTTCTCGCGTCGCAATAAACTTCAACCCGAAAAAGATGGAGAGGGACTTTTATAAAGAATATTAAAAAATATAACGCGTCCAGGCTCTAACACTGATAAATCTTTTTCATATTAGTTTCCCGAAGCTGAATAGTTTCCTGAGGTGCGATTCAACTCATCAGCAACGACGTGAGATTAGAAAAGTAAAGTCTTCTTACAACAATTTAACTTCGGGAATTTATTAGCGTTAACCTGTGTATACATATTTTTCAATATCGCTCTCGTAAAAAATTGTTAATTATCTAAATTTTGACGTGCGTCACAGAAGGTGAAATCTATCTTAAAAATTTGCCACACTCGAACGAAGTGTGAATCATGAGAGAAGTTTGAGAATTTGTAACAGAATTCTTCGGTTGCATCGTTTTTTGTCAAACAACAGTTTCTTTGTTTCCAAAAGAAACTGCATCTCCAAGATCCCTTGTTTTCCTCGAGATTCGTGAAATGATTTCGTGAAATCAGAACGAGACTTGCTATAAAATTCCGAACGAATTTCAGAGTTCACTCCAGAAATCAAAGATTTCTTGAAAATCCTAAAACTCTCAGATTTCCTCGAATCTTATTATTTCATTTTATTTATTGCAATCTTTTATTTTATTTATTTCACTCTACAATATTTTAACTCGCTTACCTATAATAAGATATTTATGATAATAGTCGAATATAATTTTATTTGTCGTGTTTTTACTTATTGTGACTTATCTTTTTATTTTACTTCATATTTTAATTTATTTACATAACAAACTTCACGCAACAGTTGAATATTTTATTTGACCACCTCAGCCGAAAATCTCGATCCGCGAATCGCGTTGTTCGTTTCTAATGTCGTTGCCAGTCTTCTTTCGACGAATTTCGGCCGATCGCGATCCGACAAGGAAACCGCGAGACACGAGCTTCAGCACGATAATTATTTCAATTAATTACCGCGGAATCAGGCTTGTTACAAGCGTCTGAACGCGTGCAACGCACGCGAGCGAGCGCGGCTGTTGCACACGCGAACGAGCTTGTAGCTTGCTTGCTTTTTCGTGAAAGTAACCGATGTACCTGTCGATCCAAGTGGTAAACGTAATGGTTTCACGTAGCAAACGACAGGATACGCTGCTTAATCGCCGATCAGCGAACGAAATGTTTAATTATTCGTGTGCGTTTCCTTTCGAAAGAACCTGCTTCCTAATCTCTCTGGATTTTAGCTACTATTTTAAAATTCTATTTGATATAAATCGTTTGGTTTGGTAATATTTG
>NIPQ01121415.1:0-12777 GCA_002806875.1 Lepidotrigona ventralis hoosana
TTCGTTTGCATATAGGGATTTGCTTTCCTAATTTACAACGATTGTACAAACATTTTTGGTCTATTCCAATGTATTCGTATATTATTTGAAGTGTCAGTGTTTCTGGTATATTAATTGCGCTCAATATCGTACCGGCTTCTTAGATATCGGACAGAATTTTCGTATTTTTCACTCTGTAGTTTCTAGAATCGTTATATATATTACATAAACTACCTTGGTTCCTCTAAGGCTAATTTTTAAATCTCTAAAGACATAAAATAGTTGAACGTTTTCCTCTACTGATTCTGTGGTATTATATGTTACTTTCCTTTATTAATTTTGTATAGTCCAATAAAAGTTGCTCATTAATTAGAATATCCGGGTGAATTATTTTTTGTTTTGCTATAAATGTCGCAGGTCTTGTAGTATTCACTTGTTCAATAATTTCGTATATGAGTGATTCCTATCTAATTCTATTGAGTGCAAGAGTCTCGGCTTCTATAATTTCTCGTGCTTCTACACTAGAGTGTTTCAAGATGTTTGTCATGTCGCTGTTGTCAAGTGTCCCTAATAAAATTTTAGAAATACTTCCTACAAAACTAAACAGTCCTCTCTTCACCCTTAGATGCATCAAGTTCATATAATGTATATATTTTTCTTCAATCTATGAATTTTAAATTTAACACATTAATTTCCGGAGACTTTCTACAATTGCTTTGCTCACATTGTCGATTTAGTTCATGTAATCGGTCAATTACATATTCTTGCTTGTGAAAAACGTTCGTGTCTACTCCTACTACTAACTTTACTTAGTATGGTGTGTGTGTGTGTGTGTGTGTGTGTGTGTGTGTGTGTGTGTGTGTGTCGTTCTGGAACTCCGTGGCATTTCAGGCTCGATAAATAATATTAGAAATTGTATATTTACAAATAATTGTGTTCATTGTCAACCCCGCAATGCGTAAAAAAATGTGAGAACGTTAAATCGGTGTGATACATTGTCAGAATGAATGGCGAAAATTTTGAATTTCATATGAAAGCTCCGTGCTGTACCAGAGGACCGTATTATTTCGAGGAACATAGATAAAATTAAATCACATATATATATTTTGTAGGTTTGTAAGTTCGATTACTTGGCCAACAACTAGTGTTGATGTTGCTAATAATATGTGCTTATTCCTCTGAAATTCCTCTGAAGTTTTAAATATTTCTAAACTATTACCATGAATTTTAATAAATCTTTCCTTAGAGTCATTTCAGATATAATAAGGCATTTTTATTTCGTCGAAAATATAAGGTCCCAATCATTCTGGATCCAACTTATTTCCTTTATGTTACGAATTAGTACTCTAGCATTGACTTTAAGCACGTTTTAATAGTCATTTCAGATATAATAAGGCATTTTTATTTCGTCGAAAATATAAGGTCCCAATCATTCTGGATCCAACTTATTTCCTTTATGTTACGAATTAGTACTCTAGCATTGACTTTAAGCACGTTTTAATTTAATTTTCTTAAACTGATTTTTTTCATTTGTAGCTTTATTATTACCTTCTCTATTATTACCTTGAATTTATCTAAATATAACTCTTTTATACGTTTCCATAAACGAAATACTTCATTCTTGCTCAATTTAATTTTCTTAAACTGATTTTTTTCATTTGTAGCTTTATTATTACCTTCTCTATTATTACCTTGAATTTATCTAAATATAACTCTTTTATACGTTTCCATAAACGAAATACTTCATTCTTGCTCATTGCAGTAGTAGCAGCTATTGCACTGGGAGCAAGTGGGCCTTTCTATCAAAAGACAACTCAAAGGGTGTACAGCCTATACCTTCATATATTGCAGTGTTGTATCCAAAACAAACTAGATTCAATATCTATGCAGTAGTAGCAGCTATTGCACTGGGAGCAAGTGGGCCTTTCTATCAAAAGACAACTCAAAGGGTGTACAGCCTATACCTTCATATATTGCAGTGTTGTATCCAAAACAAACTAGATTCAATATCTTGTCCCATTCTATACCATTGTCCTTAGTACAAGTCCCTACTAAATCTCCTACTAAGACATTTGCATGTTCCAAGGAGCCACTGATCTGTGGATGGATGATAGTGGTTTTGCTACTTAATATGCTTAATTTTAAATATTTCTTCAAATTCCATAATCAATTTTTACACCAAATTTGCGCTCTTATCAGTTAGTATTGTCTTAAATATGGAAAATACGTAAATATAATAATCCATCAATTTGTTTATTATCAGTTTGTTCTTATTGATTGGGAAGCGGTGCAAGGATAAGATATTTGGTTAAAAAATCTTGTATTGATAATACATATTGATTGTCTTTGCGGGTCGTTTGTAATGGTCCGTATATGTAAATAGCTGTTTTGTCACTTAAGTTTTTAGATATGTCAGGAATGAAAGCTGCTTCTCTTGATTTAATACTCGTCATTCTTTCACGTTGGCAAGTCTCGCATTTATTTATCATATCTTTTATCACATTATTCATGTTAAGCCAGTAGTATTTTTCTTCGATTCTTGCTAGTGCTTTATTTTCTCCAAAGTGTTGTGATTCTTAATTGTGTCTTTCCTTGAATATTTGTTCTTTCGTCTGTTCGTCAATGAGTATTATTGATTAGCGTGAGAATTGGTATTCTCTTGGGATATTTAAATGCCAAGTATTCTAATATATACTGATTTGTTCTACCAGATTCTCTGAAAGCATATGATCTAATATTACTACTGGTGTGTACATTTCGTTTATATCTTTTAATTTTGCGAATATCTCTATTTTACTGGGACAATCAACTTCTAATATGTCAGTTTGTTTTATTCCGTCTCGAATCACAATTTCATTAAATATAGGAGAGTCCTTTTGTCTGGCTAAAAGTTCCATATAATCTTCGAAGTCAGTTACACTGGTATTAGGTTACGTAATCTCGTCATTGTCTTTCGATTCTACCGTCTGACTCGTTAATTCGAAGAGCTGGTCTATGGTCTTGTCTTTCAGTGTCGCTTTACATTATGCAATGTTTATTCGTGACAAAGCATCAGCGGCCAGATTATCTTTTCCTTTATGATATTTTATTTCATATTCGTATTCCTCTAAGTCTCCTTCTAATTAGTATTTGAGATGGGTCTTTGACAATATGTAACCATTTTGGCACTTGATTGTCTGTCCTAATTTTATCTTTCGTATCTGTCCTAATATTATCTTAGTCGTTGTATCGGTAGATCAGACTACCGCTAATAATTCTTTTTCAGACATCGTATAATGTGTTTCTGCATTATCAAGTGTCCGCTATGTGTAACAAGTGGGATGTGTAACATGGGCATTGCTCAAAATCCCTCATTACTTGCGTCTGTAGTCAGTACGAATTCTTTATTGAAGACAGCAAATTTCAGAACTGTTTCCTCACGTAACTTAATTTTGAGTACCAAGTGCTATCTGCTACTCATCAGTCCATCTGGAATGTTCGTCTTTTTTTTAATTTCGTTAATGGTTTAGCTATCTGCAAAATTTCGAATGAATTTCCTATAATAACCGGCTAGACATAAGAACGGTTTATATTCTTTGATTTTTTCGGATGGTCTGAATTCTTTTACAGCTTCATATTTTTTTTGATTTGTTTTTAATCCATCTTTACTAATGAGATTAACCAAATAATCTAATTCAGATTCTAAAAATTCGCATTTATGTGGTTGTTGTTTTAAATTTAATTCTGTCAATCGTTGAAGTATTATTACTAGATTCGTAATGTGTTCTTGTATCGTTTGTCCAAAAATAATCATATCGTCAAAATACACGAAACAGTATTTGCCAGTTAGTCCTTCCAGTGCTCTGTCCATTAGGCACTGAAAAGTCGCGGGGGCGTTTTTGAATCCGAACGGCATTCGATTGTACTGAAAATGACCGTCGGATGTTGAGAAAGCGGTTTATATTTTTGAACTTGCATTGGTATCTAATGAGTCCGGATGAGCGATTTAAGGCAGAGAAGAATTTTGCGTTTCCTAGCTAAGACAAAAACGTATCTTTGTCGAGCAAGAGATAAGCCTTCTGGTTTGGAATTTGAGCTTGCTGAAATCCAGAACTATTTGCCAATTTCATTTGCCTATTAAGTATAATTTCTTGGGCACTATCCAGACTGTTATAGAGACCATCAGGTAATTCTATTACTTTTTTTTATCTAACATTTCTTTAATTTGTCGTTTAATATCATTTCGGTGGCATTCGGATGGTCGGTAGGATTTTACATTACTAAACTTGGTTTAACATCAATTCGATGGGACGTCAGGTCTGTACAAGGTAAAGTGTCTGAGTCTAGAGAAAAAGCCGTACTACAAGAGACCATTAGTTTTTCTACTGATTACCGTTATAGTGATTCTACATGATCTAATCTGATTTTTGTTTTAACGCATTGATTCTGTGAATTAAACTTGGGCTATCAATTTCGATCACATCATCTTGAGTTTGTGCTCACTATTGTTAATAAAAAAAAACATTTTTGGGTTGTTTTCTCTCATGACTTCCTGGGCACTCGCCTGTGACAAGGATCACGTCATTACGAAGCGGTAATTCTTTGTTACCTGAAATCAAATTGGTTATTGTATGTTTATATTTAGAGATGAATTTTTGGCCAATTATTCCATCTTCTGAGATAGGAAGGAATCGGGTGCGCCAGATGTTTCTTTCCTAATACGTTAAATTTAGTTGCTAATTGTGATTTATGAATATAGTTTCCCATTAGAATTTTTTTTTTTAGTGGATTATTTGTTGCTCCCTGCTTTATCATAATAATACTTGATCCTGTGTCGAAGAATAATTTCGCGGGTGTGCTGGTGAGTTCTCTGAAACTTCCTCCAATATATCGAAGTCCAGCGGACATGCTTGTGACTGCTTCTTCCACAGTTCCTCTCCTCTGGCGGTGGTTTTACGCCTGTCATGTTTATTTTGTGGGGCTCTAACTTTCCGTGCTTGTGCGTTTTAAAATCCTGGTATTTGCTTGCGAGATATCCTAACTGCACGCATTTTAAGCATTTCATCTTCTGTCTCTCAGCGAGAGGTGTGCCGTTTTTCGGTAGCTCTCATCTCTCATTTGGTTTAATCATGGGTCTAGTAGTCACATTCGACTTCTTTGTATCCGTTGATCGTAAATTTGGCTTTGATTGGTTTTAATTTAACTTTGTCGATGATTGGTATAAGGTTCCTTCGTTTATATTGGTCTTTAAGTTTGACTTCAACCTCCATTGCTTTTCCTAGCGCTTTCTCTATCGTGGCTGGTTCGTTTGCCATTAGGATTGTGCCAATTTCAGGTTTAATGTTGTTAATATATATTCGTGTGGCTGTGTTTTCTTCTTCATCTATTGCAATTCTTCCGTTGATTGCACTTTTGTGCTTGTTTTGTATACTGCATATTTTAGTTCAGTGAGTCCTCTTTTAAAGCGGATATTATGATAGATAACATCTTCATTGTGTAGCTGAACAGTGTTGGCCAATTTCGTTGTGTATGCTGATCTCGTTATTGGCGATGTAACATGCGTACGGAGTGCATCATATAATTCTCCGAAGCTATTTGTATTCAAACACCTGATTGATAAATTCTACCATCCAATTATCTTTTCTGATAGTATCAAATTGAATAGCATGTGTTTGTCGTTGAATTTTATCTTCGCATCTAGAGCATACTGTATAAAGTATGCTCTAGACCTTCAGATCCCAAATCATTTTGTCCTTTAAGCATTCTAATCGTACGGATTACCGTAGCTTTTGCACCTGTATTGCTCTTATCTTCTGCCATTTGGTTCACTTGCGGTCTGCAAGGTACACTTGCTTCTTCATTATCGCTGCGACTTTGATCTGGGATCTTCGGTCGTTTGCTACACTTGTTCCTAGACGTGCCTGGTTGACTGCTAACGTCGGTCATATACGCATGAGTAGTGAGTGCTAAATGAGTAAATGCTAAATGATTTATTTGCTAATTCTACAATTTCTTGCCTTCTCCTATTGTTTTTTTTATCTATCAGTTTTAGAACCCTTTCTACATTTTTGTTAATTTCACTCATACTCTTATTCATACTGATGGCATGTTGACTCATCTTGCCATCGAATGTTTTATAATCGGAATTTCTTTGTGCATACGATAAGTTTTAAAAATATTTTTACCTTGCTTCGCGATCTTCAACCCTTCTAATGGATTGACCGTAGTCCTCCGATCTTCGGTGCGTCGTAAATCGAATGTTTTATAATCGGAATTTCTTTGTGCATACGATAAGTTTTAAAAATATTTTTACCTTGCTTCGCGATCTTCAACCCTTCTAATGGATTGACCGTAGTCCTCCGATCTTCGGTGCGTCGTAACGTCAAGCGTTTTGGAGTTCATCCTTGGATTGACTGCTGAGAATCCTGGCAGTATCGCTAAATGTAACGATTTAAACCTCTTTCAGAGTTTTAACGCAGATAATATGACTGTTCTTGACTTCAAATTTATGCTGAGAATCCTGGCAGTATCGCTAAATGTAACGATTTAAACCTCTTTCAGAGTTTTAACGCAGATAATATGACTGTTCTTGACTTCAAATTTATTTAATAGCTCTCGTTGACTTCTCAGTCGTAACTGATGTGATTACAATCCCAGAGCCACACACACCAAACGTCCATTGCCGATGACTAATTGTGTAGTGACGTAAGAAAAGAATCTTTTAAGTTTGGTCGTCACATAAGCACTATCAGTGACAGGTGACTATGATGTGATTACAATCCCAGAGCCACACACACCAAACGTCCATTGCCGATGACTAATTGTGTAGTGACGTAAGAAAAGAATCTTTTAAGTTTGGTCGTCACATAAGCACTATCAGTGACAGGTGACTATATTTCAGCGTAGGTGAATAAAATTAGGAGGTATTTATGTTGAAAAGAATGGTATTCATTAAGGTGTTCATTGTGTTTCCCACTATGTGTAGAATAATATTATATAGTCTGATCGATATGATGTACTGACAGAATTAATGTCGAAAATATTGAATCTTCATAAGCAACAAATTATCAGTGCCAGGTTATATTTCATGGTAGACAAATAAATTTAGATGATACTTATGTAGAAACGAATGATGTCCATTATGTTTTTAGCGATGAAAGTAGAATAATATAAGACTATCAAGTCGATATGACAAATTGACAGGTTCAATGTCGAAAATTTTAATTCTTCATTTGTTACCACCTATCAGTGACAGAGGAGCGTAATGGTTCAGGGTCAATTACATGATAATATAATTACATGATTAAAGGCGGATATTTGTAAAAAGGCGTTAGTTGTGAATCCCGCGATGCTTAGAATAATATAAGATTATCACGTTAGTGTGATCTACTGAAGGAATGAATGTTAAAAATGATTCATCATGTGTAACCACCTATTAGTGACGGAGGGCGGTAACACTTCTGGATCGATAAACAGAGTTAGATAATGGTTATGTAGAAAATAATGGTGTTTATTGTGAACTCAGAAATACGTAATATAATATAGGAACATCGGATCGATATGATTTATTGACAAAATGAATATCGAAGAAAACTTTGATTTGTCATATCTAAGCAAATATCGTTACCGGATGACCGTAATTTCAGCGTCGATAAATAGAATTCTATTTATATAGAAATGAATGGTGATCATTGTGAACACGGCAATCCCTAGAAAGGTATAAGACTATCAGATTGATTTCATATATTTACAAAATGAATGTCGAACATTTTAATTCGTCATATATAAGCAAATACAAGTGCCAAAAGACAGTAATATTTATGACTAGCAGAGAATGGTATAATGACGGAATGAACATCGAAAATACTTAATTGTCATGTGTAAGCACCTATCAGTAACGCTGGACTGTGATACTTCTTAGTCGATAAACATAAACTAGGCGATATTTTTGTAGAAGTGATTGGTCTTCATATCGATTCCCACAATGCGTAAGATGATATAGGTTAATATTAAGTCGTTATGGTATATTCACTGAATAAATGTCGGACATCTTAATTCGCCATAAGTAAGCCTAAATAGAATTAGATGATATTTATGTAAAGAAAATGATTTTAATTGTGATACCCGCGATGCGAAAATAATTTAGGACATACAATTCGATATGATATACTGAGAGATTTAACGTCTAAAATTTTGGTGCGTCTTGGGGAAGCATTTAGCAGTTGAGGAAGACCGCAATGTTTTAGGGACGACAAATAACATTAGATCATAATCGTGCAGAAAAGAATGATATTCATTGCAGTCCCCGTAATGGGTAGAATATAAGTCCACCAAATACACATGATATATTTTACATAATGTCGAGAATTTTGATTCGTCATACGTAAGCACGTCTCAGTGCTGGAGGATCGTAATACGTCAGGGTCGATAAATAGATTTGGATGACATTTATGTAGAAAGGAATGTATTTCATTGTAATCGGATGCGTAGAATATGAATTCATCATAGTGATACTATTAATTGGCAGAATTAATGTCGAAAGTTTTAATCGGTCATATGTAAGTACTCACTAGTGCCGCGGTATCGTAAAGTTTGAGAGACCGTGAATGTCGAATATGTTGATTCGTCATACGTAAGCTTCTATCAGTTCTGGAGAACCCATAACATTTCAGATTATATAAATAAAGATAGGTGATATTTATGTATAAAATAATGTTGTATGTTGTAAAACCCATGCGTAAAATATTAAAAGACCATCATATCGATATGATATATTGACGGAACGAATGTCGAAAATTTTGAATTGTCATATGTAGCCCCGAACCGTACCGGAATGCTGTAATTATTTGGGGTTGAAAAGTTGAAAAGTCAGTTTTATATGTTAAAAAATAGTTTTCGCTACGATCTCCGTGATGGCAAGAAAAATACGAGACCATCAGTCCGATATAATATATTGACGGAATGAACGCCAAATGTTTTGAATGTTCATTCGCGAGTCTCGGTCCGTACCGAAGAACCGTAACATTTCTAAGTCGGTTAATAACGTTTAATCCTCGTTATGTAATAAGGATTGTAGTCATTGTGATCCACGCAATGCGTAGAAAGATGTAAGTCTGTCAGGTCGAGATAATATATTGGCAGTATCCATTTCGAAAACATTAAAGTTTGGTATGAAGGCCCCGAAACTAACCAGAAGTTGTACTAAGAACCTACCAAGGCCGTAATATTTTCGGATCAACAAATATTATGAGATCCCGGCTATATATTACAAAATTGTATTCATTGGGATCCGCGCGATGCAGAAAGTAATAATAAAATCATATCGAAATAATATAATGAAATAATGAATGGCAAAAATTTGGAATGGTCACATGAACGCCCCTTATAAAACATGAAGACCGTTACATTTCGAGGTCGATGAATAATATTAATCTTTGTTGAATATCAAGTAACTAAGTTCCTTGTTTTTCCCCAGATGCGTAGAAAATAGAAGACCTTCAGTTTGAAATAATATGTTGACAGAACGCATGTTGAAAATTTTGAATTGTCACAAGTAGCTCCCGAACCGTAACGAAGGTATTAATGATTCGATGCCGATAAATAACATCAGGTCGTTGTTATATAATAAACAATTTTGTTCATTATATATTGTGAATCCCGCCATGCATAGAATAATATAAGGCCATCAGGTCGAGATAATATGTCACAGATTTTATGTAAAAAGTTTGGAAGTGTCATATGTATGCCCTGTGCGTACCGTAGGACCGCAATAATTCGACTTATATTATTGGATCGTCGGTATATTTCAAATAACATTGTTTGTCATGAACTTCGCGATGCGTAGAACAATATAAGGCCATACAATCGATTTGAAATATTGAGAGAACGGATGTGAAAGTAATTTGATCTATGTCACGACGGACACCT
The DNA here is from genome assembly GCA_002806875.1 of Lepidotrigona ventralis hoosana. Classification (NCBI taxonomy): domain Eukaryota; kingdom Metazoa; phylum Arthropoda; class Insecta; order Hymenoptera; family Apidae; genus Lepidotrigona; species Lepidotrigona ventralis. Next base: position 9,886 of record NIPQ01121415.1, read on the forward strand.
TTTTTTTGTACATAAATGTCATTTAATACAATTTAGTAACGCTAAGATATAACGGGACGTGGAATGACGTTGACATGTTGATAATTCAAAATTTTCGACATTCAAGCTGTCAATAGATAATAATGATAAGATTTTCTTATATTATCGTACGCATAATGAAGAATACTACGTACAACACTTTGTTGAACCAAGATATCATCTATTATTATTTATCTAGCGTGAAATAACACGTTGTTCCGGTAATTAGAATGATGTTTACATACGACAAATCAAAAATTTTTCTGTGAACGTTCTTTCTATGAAATTATCTATATGAATAAAATTATAAGACGCATCGCGGGGATCACTATGAAGAAAATTTCATTGTACATAAATATTATCTTAAATTATTTAGCGAAGTAGAAGTATTACGGGTTTCCGTAATGTGGAATGACGTGCTTATATGGCCATTCTGCATTTACCTCATTCATTCTGTCAGTATATCATTGTTCTGATGGTTTTATGGTAACATACGCAACAGTTTATTGCACATAAATGTCATTTATATATAATACTTATCGTGCCTGAAATGTTACGGTTTGCCGTGGAATTAGGTTTACATCGCTTCAAAATTTTCAATTATACTGTCAATATAGTAATAATTTAAATATCAGATCAAATAGCCTTTAGGACGAGAAATTTCTTTCAATGAAAGCTATCAGGCAGTGAAAATTCACCCGATGTTACACATCAGATGAAAACTATCATAAGCCGCAAAACTATATTCGATGTTAGCCATTGGAGCTGTTTAATACATAAAACCGATCCAATGCTATTCATCGTCCCCGAAATGATATGCTCCAACGTTACGGGGCTTACTTAAGATAATTCAAAATATTCTACATTCTACCAAAAGATTATTTCTTTCTGATAGTCTTATATTATTTTACACATCGCGGATATCAAAATGAACAAATATTTTTAGTATAAGAAAACGATTTAGTGTTATTTCTCTCCCCACGGTAATACGCTCTTCAGGTACGGAGCAGTGCATTCATACGATCATTCAAGATATTCCAACTTNAGTATAAGAACAAATATTTTTTAGTATAAGAAAACGATTTAGTGTTATTTCTCTCCCCACGGTAATACGCTCTTCAGGTACGGAGCAGTGCATTCATACGATCATTCAAGATATTCCAACTTCACTCTATCAATAGATTATCTCCCTCTGAGTGATTCATATTATTCTACTCTTAGCGGGGTTCACAATTAACACCAGTTCTTTCTACACAATTATTATCAAACTTTATATATCGATCCTGATATATTACGGTTCTCCGAAATTGATAAATGTTTGCATATGACGAATCTAATTTTTCGACTCTTTCAGAAAATGTTCCATGCCCATCTGATGTTATTATAATATTCTACATTTCTCGGGGTTTACAATTAACACCATGCATTTCTCAAAAATATCAAATAATTTTATTTACCTACCCTGAATTGTTACGTTGCTCAGGCATGTATAAGTGCTTACAAACCTGCCGAAACTTCGACATTCATAATGACAAAATATCACATCGACCAGATTGCCATTTGCTTTTCCACGAATTGCGAGCACTACAAAGAACACCATTCTGTTCTACATAAATATCATCTAACTTCATTCATCGGCCCTGAAGCATTACGTTCCTTCGGCACTGATAGAAACTTACATATGACGCACAAAAATTTTCGTCATTCAATTTGTCATACCTTATCGATATGATGGCCTTACATTAATCATTGCGTCGTGTGGATCACAATAAAAACAATTATTTTCTACAAAAGTATCATCTAACATTACTTATCGATCCTGGACAGTTATGATCCTCTGGCACTTATAGGAGTTTACATATGACGAACCAAAGTTTTCGGCATTAAACCTGTTAGTGCATAATTACGATCTGATGGTCATATATTATTGTACACAACGGGAAGTTCACATTAAAATCCATTCATTTTCACATAAATATTTTCTAACTTAATTTATCATCCCTAAAGTATCACAGTCCTCCTGCCTGGCAGTGGCTTTCATATGACGCATCAAATTTTTCGACATTCAGTCGGTCAGTATAATCGACGTTATCATCTCATATTATTCTTCGAATCGCGGGGAACACAATTATTTTCCACATAAATGTCATCTATTCTTATTCATCGGTCCTGAAATATAACGGTCCTCCGGCACAAAGAGGTAATTGCTTATGACGCCTGAAAATTTTCAATATTAAATCATATTTCACATAGATCTGATATTCTTACATAATTCTACGCATTGCGGCTATCGAAATTGTTACCATCAATTTCTACATAAATATCATATAATTTAATATATCGAACGTGCAACTTTACGGTCCTCCGACTCTAATAGGTGCTTCCATATTACGATTAAAAATTTCTGACATTAAATCTGTATGTCAGTATATTATGTCGACCTGATGTTTTTACATTTTTCTACGCACAGCGGGCATCAAAATAAACACTGTTCTCCTCTACATAATTAGAATCTAGTATTATGTATCGACACTTAAACATTGCGTTCCTCCAACGCTGATTGCCCAATACATATGACGTATCAAAATTTTTGCCATTCATATAGTTTGTGTATCATAATGGTCTCACGGTTTTATATTATTTTCCGCATCGCTGGTATCACAATTAATACCACTTCTTTGGGCATGAGAATCAATTAATATTATTTATCGACCCTGAAACACTACCATCATTCCGAACTGTATGTACTACATTATTTGTATTCTCTAAATTTGCACGCTCCGCCGGTAAGGATCAGGGTCCTCATACGGTCGTTCAAAATATTCTACACTCATCCTAACGACGTATAACAACGCTCTGTCTTGTATTATTCTA
>NIPQ01121433.1:0-12766 GCA_002806875.1 Lepidotrigona ventralis hoosana
CGAACTCCATGAAGTCGGTCTCTTCAAGTAGGTGAAATCTCAAACATCCCTCCCTCTCTCCCCAATTCAATGAAAGTCACGAAACAGCGAATTCTGCTTATTCTATTAAAGAGTGGTCGACGAAAAAGTTAAAGAGTCCCCTTCTAAAAGGTTCGAAGGCTGGTGTTAAAGAGTCGGTAAGAGGGATTTCGTCACGAACGGCGGCTTTTACGATATCCAGCGTTGTTGTTGAGCAACGTGAAACGGGCCTCGGCCGTCCTGGATGTCGGACGGTAACCCCAGCCGAATCAAGGCCGGCACACACGGAGACGGCTCTTACTTTCACGCGTTAGAGACGCCGCTCGTGCTCGCTTATATCAACGATACCATTTTACGGATGAGGAGGAGGAGGGATTATAGTACGCTTTTACGCTTGTCCACGCGTTCCTTGATCCTCCTCTTTCTTCGGGGACTCTGTGTACAATAATAGTGTTATAGCATAATAGAAGCATTAGAGTATACATAGTTACATTGGACAACCTCAGTTCGACCTACAGTTTGAAGTAATAGATTTATAGTAAAATAGATGGGGAAAAGTAGCAATGAGAGGTGTGATTTTGTATTGTATCATTGTCGGCGAGTACTCCAATATTTATAGCAATGTAAATTTAGATTTATGATAAAGTACATTTGTTTTTGTTTTGATCTAGTGGTAGAGAAAAGACGTAAGAAAAATGATTCTGTAAATTTCGAATGTAGTAAGTTATCTTATGTTAACGTTAGAACTATCAAAGCGATCGAAATGACTAATTTATAACTTTTTTTTTTTGTAGTAGCTTTCCAGGTAGATAATGTTGCGCTTTTAGAATGATTCGAACGATTTTTGTAAAACATATAAAAGTTTGTGTCGTAAACTTTCTTCTATTTCTTGTGAATTTTGTGTGAAAATTTCCAGATCAAATCGTCTCCGTTGCACTAAAATTCGAGACCAAGTGAAAGTAGAAATTTTTCCACGTGACTGAATCATCAGTTTTATTTCATATTTTCCAAATAATTGATTACTTTACGCTTTGCGCGCGAATTCATTGAATGATGTTAAAATTGACAAAGACATGGAATCCTTGTGAAATGATGATTCAGTTCGATGCTAAAGTTTGGCTCTTTGACAATAAGTGGAAATGGTCGACGAAACGGCGGAAAGTGAAAGAGGAACGTGTTAATCGTTTCACTGTTTCACGTTGGGGAAAGACTTTCGAATCGTCGGTTGAAAGTAAACTGTAAAGTAAGTGGCGAGCAGACACTGCTCCTACTTTCGCCGTGCGCGTGCAAGCTTTCCATAAAAATGTAATATCTGATCGCTGGCGTAAACGATGATGCGGTCGAAGCTCGACGTAAATCACATGTGAGATCGTGATAAACGATTTCGACCGAAGATCGGCAATACAACGAACCAAAGTGTCACAGCCATCGCGTCAAACAAAATTCAAGGCTAAAAAAAAAAGATTATTTTCAAAGTCTACGGTAGACCTTGAATTTTCATTAATTTAAAACTATTGGTATAGCTATCAATAACTATTCGATAAAGAAGAATTCGATAAGAAATTTTAATTAAGCATTCTGATGTAAAGAGATTCTAATTTATGTTCATTTTAATATGTTGGATCATTATGTAGATATTTATAAATTTGAATTATTCTTAAATTCTACGAAACACGTAAATTCTATAAAATTCGCGACCAATAGTATAAATTAGTATACATTTTAGTAATAATATAAATTTCGTAAACTCGAAATTTCAATTCCCAAAATTCTGAATTTAAATTCTAGAATTTAATAATTGGTAATCTAAAATTGAACGAAAATCGAGTTTTTGTTTTGAACATTCACGACAAATCGCGAGACAGATCGACGATAAGTGCATTATTTCTTTAGAAGGACAAATAGGCCGAGATCAAGCGATGGCTACGACCTCGACAGCCTTGCCATCCGCGCTGAACTGAAACGCCTTGCGAAACTCGGATTATTTTCGATCGTCCACCTATCTGTTCGCGTCGAATCCACTTCCACGGAGCAGTGTTTCGTAGTCTGCGAGTGATATCGTCCCACGATCCTTGCCAGACATCCAGCATTGCCGCAACAACGTCTGATTAATCACTTCCTCCCTTCGATTTTCTCCTTCGATGCGATCGTTCGCAACTTTCAAACGCTTTTCACTGGTATTAATATCCTCCATCTTCTGCTGTAACAAATTGTTCGCTCATCCCTTTTACAGGATTCTCGAATCGACAAATAGACATTTTCTATCGTTTGTTTCCCAACAGTACTGTAATCCTAAACTTTCTCCAGTTTCTGTACTTTTTTAAAATCATTTAAGAAGCATCTTTGAGGATTCGAGAAGAAACGTTTCGAACGGGCAGCATTCAGACAATTATAGGAATATATTGTGAATCTGTTACGTGTGTTATATGAATTATGCATTTTTAAAGTTCGTGAGTACTGTTGTAATAAGCCAGATAGATATTTATACAGCCACATGATTCATTATGTTCAGTGCGATCATCTTTAAAGTTTATTATAATGTTATTCGTGCTTTATATTAATAAACACACTTTCAAATTGTCAATATTGTCAATATAAACAGTCTCTCATCATTACATATATTTATGGAATTTTGTATGTTTGCAAAGATAATTAAAGAAATTGAAGTTAAATAAATTATTTTATTCATTAAGTGTTACATTACTGTATTTTGAACCAGGGATCGAAATTAACAGTGTCTTTTTATTTAAAAAAAAAAATTTTGTTCGAATCTATATTTCGTGCAAAAAAATATCTGTTTTCGTCGAATTTTTGCAGAAAGTTACGCTTTTAAATAGCGTTCTCATGGAACAGATATTTTAGAATCTGTGCAATAAAAGTTATTTCAGAATTAAAAACCTGTCTATCATATTTAAGTAGATACCATTCATTGAAGTACCATTCATCGGTGTTAATATTCATTACAAATATCGAGGATGTCTCTAATATTGGCGAACAAATTATTTGATAGAAGACATTTATATTTTGTAAGTTCCATTTGTCTGAAACTTTTATTTTTAAGAACATTCGTTTCGATTTATAACGTAAGAACATTTTTCGTAAACATTCTACGATCCATGTTTCAAATAGAAGCTATTTAAAAAATCTTTCAATCCCTGTTTTGAGTATTCTGAACTTTCCAGAAATATACAAAAATCCACACACACACACACAAATATATATATATATATATATATATATATGATGTATGTATATGTATATATTTTGATATATATATATATATATATTCACTATAGTGTTAATGAAAATGTTTTATACAACGCACACAATATACATAAAAGAGTTCTTCTTTTGTTCGAATAGTTTCGTGAATCACTATGCCTACACGTACGTACATAGGTATACCGTACGGTTGGGCTGGTTGGAAAATTTCCACGGGCCAGGGCACCGTGATACACGTTGAATGATCGTGAAGTTTTGTCCCGTTTACCGGTCTCTCTCGTCTGCCACGGCGTTTAAACACCGTGACGATCCTAATCTCTTGCGCAATGGCTGGACGCCCTTAATGAAATTTCAGATCGGTCCCCGAGTGACGAAGCCGGTCGTTGACCCCGGCTCGTTCGCTCGTTCCACTTTGTAGCCTCTCTCCTGGTGTTTCCTGGTTTCGTTCTGCGCGTTGATTTTTGGCGCGGTTGTTTTGGCGTGCGTCGCCACCGATCGATGCGAGTGACCTATAAAAATCGGCTGGCCGCCGATTCGTCGCTACGTTTCATCTGCGATTATTTCTGTAATTATATAATTTGGTGATATTTCATCATTTATATTATAAGAATATAAGGCTTTTTTTTTATCGCTGAAACAAAAGAGGTGACCAGCTCGAGAAATTAATATTGTTATAATTTTTTTTTAATATTTTTCTGAATTTCGATCGTTTGATACCGATTTTGTTCTTAAGAGATTTATTTTATCGTTGAAGTAGAGAGAGAGAGAGAGAGAGAGAGAGAGTGATTTTTTATTAAAAAAGTGAAATTTTTGCAATTTCCAGTATTTCATAAAAAACGAAACGTCTTCCATTTTTTAATAGTCTAATTTTTATAACTTGTATCAGTGTCCTGCGTGAAAATTACGTTTAACAACTTCCAATTCGCAACACTTTGCGAACCGTTCTACTATCGTTCTACGTGAAATCGCTACCAATTCCCAAGATCCCACAAGAAATCACGGAGCCACAACCTCATTTTCCAATGAAATAAAAACCAAAAACCAAAAAAGAAAAAAGAGAGAGAGAAAGAGAAGCGGAGCCAAAGACGCTCGAGTGGCCGGAATTATCGCGTTTCACGCTAATAACTCAACGAACCGATACTCTCTTGGTTAAATCCCGAAGCCACGATCTTTTCTCCAAGGATTCACCGTTACACTAATCAACAGTAAAAAGCGCCTACTCTCCTAGCATCCTCTCACGGTGCCTTCTTCTCTTCTTCTCTTTCCTCTTCCTCTTCCTCTTTCTCTGAAATCATCACCTCCGCTTCTCCGTTCGTCGCGAAACGCCATGCTTCTGTTACGTCACTGTTACGCGCGAGAAACACGCGTGGCCTAAGCCAAAAGCTTTTGTCACCGGTCTCGTTTCTCGTCGCGTTAGTTTCTCAAGATCGTCATCAAGCCGAGAACCGGTCGCATTTTCGCGACTCGCTTGCGTACACGTGTGTTACGTGGTACGTAAACGAAGTGCGTTGACACGGAATGTTCGCGAAGAGCGACGAGCCGGCAAAGAGGAGCCATAGGTCACTCACCGCTCTCGGCAAACGCTCTCCCGCATCCTTGACGCGCGTACGCCAACAGGAGGATCCTGCCGGCTAACGGAATCGTCGCTGGCCACGCACGTGCCAGGATCCTTCGGCACTCGTTCCAACTTTGTCCGCATTTCCATTCGGACAGCGAGCGTATAATTTGGACGAATTTCAAGGATTGCCGGAATATCGGAAATATTGAATTGAATTCATCTTAAGCTAACTAACTTCATTTTTAACCGCGAATTCATTGTGTCATTCGATACCTGATTATTCAAGGGGGGAAAAAAATGATTTAGAAAAAAAATAGCACGAGCTTGTCAATAATTGTTCGACGTCGATTTCAAAATGGAAAAAAATCAAACAGGGACATTTTTCGTTGTATTTTGCTGTACTATTTTCGAAAAAGAAGAAAAGACGCCGTACAAGTTCGTAAAAAATTATTTGATATGTAAGCCTTCGAACTATGTCAGTGTCAGAATTGGTTTGCTAAGTTTCGCTATTGATGTGGATATCAAGTCGTTCTTGGAACTTTTTTTGTTGGGAAAAGAACTTTCTTGAACGCGGAAACACGAACTTGCCTGGAAGATCGATGAAAAGTAATCGAGCAAAATGGTCAATATAATAATAAAATTTTTGCTTTTTATGAAAAATTCACCTTTCACACGAAATAATGCAATTGCTTTTGAACCAACCTATATTTGACTGTAAATTGATTTCTTTTTAACCGTTGTCTAGATGGATAAACTATTTAGAAGTCATGTTTCATTGAGGAAAATGATGAGAATTGTCGGAATGATGAAATTTAAGGGTGCAAAAATACAATCAACATATAACTATATCGAAAATACAGTATTTGTTACATATATATTTAATATACATTTAATGAAAGCAAATTTTTCTTTAAATATGTTCGTGAAAATGTGGAATAACATTACATAACAACCAGCAATCTAATGGTGATGTTACGAACATTATATATTCTTGTAAATTAGGATTATTTGTAGAATATCTCGTTTATATATTTATGGCAATATTATCTAGTTTGCTTTTTGAAACGTTGAATCTGATCGTATGATCGAAATTGAAAAATTCGCAATAATTGTTTTAATAATTTAAATTTTATAGTCGTATGTACCTATGTTTTAATATATTATAAAATATTGTAAATATTTAAAGTTAATATAATATTAAAATACTTAAATATATTAAGAATCTTTTTATAAATTGTAGATCTTTAGATTTCTGCAAATTTATTCATTTTAGCGAAAAAGATAGAAACGAACTCTATAATGTTAGATTTGCTGTCGAAGAAGAAATGTATAAATTTACATCTAAACTAAAATGTTAGATTAATGTATATTTGTCAGTTCGTTATATATTCGGTATTTTCGTTTTACGATATGAATTATTCGACGATATAAATTAACGTCTTGAAAGCATTAAGTTACGAGTTGAGGCAATTTAAGTAAATTCAAACAGTGCTGGATCAGACATGGGCTCCTGTAATATTTAGCCAGCGGAACCGATGCTTTATTATTAAAAAAGTATATTAATCACCGAGAAATCAGTTGTTTCAACTGTGCTGTGTGAAAATCTAAAGAAATTTTCTAATGAAATATTAAGAAAAAAATTATAAAAATATGAAATAAAATTCTGAAGATGAGAGATTTCCTCCGATGTTTCCATTAGTTCCAAACAGCGAGGTTCTAACTTTTTTTTTTCTTTTTTTCTCAATTGAATCGATTAGTGTCGGTAGTTTCTAACGAGGCTACGCTAAGCCCGAAAGCAACAACTGTAAACACTTTCATTCGTGTCTCGATCTAGGCCCTGTGGATTTAGGCTGACTGACCCCCTTACCTCATGGCCCCCTCTGCTTCTGTCGCGTTAGATTCGTGTTAGACGCCCGTCTGGCTATGCCGCGTAACTTTCTCTCTTTCTTCGATGAAACTAAACGACGTCTTCGCCTCGTATTCTCGACGACTTCGCCAACTTACGTAATCAACACGCTCTCGAATCTATTAATTTACAATACGACAGAGTCTTCTATACGTCTTCTTTTTTTGCAACACGTTGAATTTCAGCTTTCGAAATTTGCGTATACATTCTGAATTCACTGGCACGTCTGTCAATTATATAAATCGCATAGTTAATTATTTAGAATTATAAATTGGAATTGTAAATTCTATTACAGACACCAGAGTATTTGAATATTTTATTCCTCATTCCGTACGGCAAAAATCCCCATTCCTCCACTTGGATTAAATTAAAAGTCCTAAATTTTTAATTTCAACACGCTACAACAACATTCTAAGAAATTGTATTCCGTTCGTATTATTCGTTCGTGATTAGTAATTATGTAATAAAAGTTACATAGAAGAAAAAATTTGGAGATTGCCCGCAATCTCTGAAATAATTTCGAATAATTTTTCTCATATTGGCAAGGATTTTCGTTTCACTAACAACCGTCCTCGAGGTCAAGCGGAAGCTCCCTCCATCCGCTTTCCGTTAGAATAACCCCTAGAACGTTACGCAAATATACAGGTTAGCTAAACGGTAATGTACTGTTTTCTACAAATATTTGGCAAAAATCACCCCGTTCCTCCACTTCGATTAGACACACTGCAACGACAAGAAATTGTAAATTTTTTTTACAAGAAATTGTAAATTTCAGAAATTTCTAAACACCAGTCCACCTAATCGATAGATGTTAGATTCCAAATTTCTCAACATATCGCAGTAACGACTAGTAAACTTCAAAATTCGCGCCTGCGAATATCAAAGTAGAGTCGTGATTGATTTCACAGTTCCAGCAATAACTGCGACAGCATTCGTTCCACGAACACGCGCGATTCCNCTAATCGATAGATGTTAGATTCCAAATTTCCCAACATATCGCAGTAACGACTAGTAAACTTCAAAATTCGCGCCTGCGAATATCAAAGTAGAGTCGTGATTGATTTCACAGTTCCAGCAATAACTGCGACAGCATTCGTTCCACGAACACGCGCGATTCCTTCGCGCACCGACCCGTCCCCTGCGAAGGGAATCTCCGTCGGATTCCATCGCATCCGTATCCGGAACGGAGTACATGCCCGGCCTACCTTTCGCGTCGATCGTTTTGTCAGACAATGGGCAAGCGGCCCATACATACACGCAGGCAGGAAAAAAAGAAAGAAAGAAAAAAAAAAAAGGAACTTTCGCGGAGCTGAGCGTGGGCATTGGCATTTCGTCACTGGCCAGGTTGAACAACCAGGTTGAATAACCGGCGTTACGTCACTGACGTGTACGCGTTCGCAGACGCGGCCAGAGGGAAAAGAGGGACCAACGGTGCCAACAGAGGCCGAGAAAGAAAGAGGAAGAGACGAGACGAATGGTAAGGGACGCGCTCGGTGGTTCTCAGCGGTGGCGTGCAAGGTGGGGACCCATGGAGGTCGATCACCTACGTACGGGAGTCAGTGACACCTTCAGGCGAGGACGATCTTTTTTTCCTTCCTTCCCTTCTGTACGCCCTCCTCTCTTTCCCCCATCTTGCTACCCGAAACGGGCCAAAACTGCCAGTCTAATTACGATTTCATTGTCAGACTCGCTCGCTCATGAATGAAACAGGGACATTATGGATGGGACTAGGCGTTTGTCTTTGACCATCGCTACTGTCGATTCCATTGTCGAAATGATAATTGTTTGGTAGAATTGACCATTTTGCGCTCGACCATCCCCTCTGAGGTAACAGATCGTACTTACATCTAGCCAACAGCTGGGATTTTCACTTTTTACAATTTTTATTATCACGCTGATAATTACAACGAACGTATATATACATGTGACGTTGTACGATGCGATGTAGTATTACATATAATAGTGTAATATCTGAATAGACGAAGTGAGAGCTGTAATAACGAAGAACAGAAGAATTTAGAAAGAAGAAATTTCTGAAGACGGTTCTGAATCAATGCGACTCTCAATAATTCACATAAACTGGAACTTATTGCTTCTCACGAAAGTTTACAAAAAAATACAGAAGATATTGCCTTGCCAGAGATTGAAAATAATGTATCGTTAACTGTTGTACTTTGTACTTGTTCTAGCAAACCCGTCATCCACCCGTCGATGATTGCTTTAAATTCAAACGATGTCACACGTTTTAAAGATACAATCAACGAAATTTCGACGTAAATACGAATCATTATTTCCAATGCCGTATCATTTTATTTTATTACGAAGTAAGGCTGGCAGATGGTACGAAAAAAAAGTTTGTCGAGGGCTTAAGGATTAATTTAGGGCAGGGGAACTTGATTATTTAAGACAGGCAAAAGCACAGTTTTTCAGTTCGATTGTATAGAGAAGGATAGAATAGAAATCTTTAGAATGTAGGATTGTGTCTTTGATCACTAGCACAGTTATTATCATCATCATCATCATCATCATTATTATTATTATTGTTATTATGATCGTTGTTGTTGTTACATCGATTGTCTAGAATGATGATAGGAATGAGATCCACATTAGACGGATTTATAAAACAAAACTGCTTAAGGGATTGATCAACGTAAATAAGGAAGAGAGACGAGGTACGAAGTAACCATTGCTATAGAAGATGCTTGACGAAAATTATTCTACGCGAACGGTCCGCAACGGCGTAGAATAGACGTGTTCCTCGGCGTGTCTCGACAATAAATATCGCGTCGAAAATACCGGCCACGGTGGTCAAGGTCTTCGGAGCTTGGCTAGCCAGAACACAACTTGAGTGTTTTCGTTTCGAAAGGAGGGAATTACGCGCGTTTCCCTTGCCTCTCGTCCCTTTAGCTACCGACGCGCCACGGCATCCGGAAAGCATACTCGCGGATACGCTCGAGTATCCTCCGGTTCTCCGATCGCCGCGCCGGTGCATCAATGATCGTAAGAACCGACGCGACACAGGATTGTACACGCGTAGACACGTGACGACGCTTCCCATCATTGAAACGCGCCGATGAATATTCAAACGTCGACTTCGCTTCGTCTGGTTCGCGTCTAGCTGGACGCACTAGCTTGCGATTCGACTCGAGCTGCTTTTCAGTTGGTTTCCGTAGAGATCCTTCCGGAATTTGTCGTAGTTTCTGCCGTCGAGGTTGAAAAGATTACTGTTGGGAAGTGTTGTTGTTTCTTCAATCTCTTGGATGAATTTCTTTGGGTTTTTCGCACATCTTTGGATTCTTCGTAGGAGAACATTTTTTTTATTTTTAGCAATCGGTGTATTGAGATTCTCTAAACTGATCGATTAATTTCCTTTCTTCCTTTTCCGATTTTTGAAACACAGCCCTCATGCCGAAGAACATTCGAGGTTTAATTTACGAAGCCGTAGAAAAGAACAGTTTCTGAAATTAAAGTATTTCTAGAGAATAGCTTTCTTGTTCAGTGTTTCGTAACGCAGCATCGCGATAAATTGCCTCGTCGCGTACGAAGAGAGCACGGTCTTGCAAGAAGGAATAAATCACGCGAGCGAAATTGCCGGCAATTCTAACGTCACCGCCGGTGGCAACCAGCCGTTATTGTGCATTACTTATCCGCGGCTTATTTTCTTCCGATGCCGGTTATAATTCAATCAATCGTGACAATATTCCCGGCGCTTGCGTTACGTTGTGCTTCGTCACTTGCCTCGTCGTGTCGTCGGTATCGAATCGGTATACGAATTAATTACAGGTGACGATGTTCAAGCTGATCGTAAATTAACGCGACTCATGCTCCATTTGAACTCACTCTGGCGTGCTTGCTTTTTTTTTTTTTTATCGATGATTAGATTCTCGTAATTTTGGCGGAGACTTTTCAAGATTAAAATAAATGTTACACAATGTATATAAAACTACTGAAAGATTTTTAACGTTCTCCAATAATTACCATTTTTCACAGGTTCATTGATTCAACGATTCGACTCGAGATGAGATTATTTTTGAATCCTTCGAAAACTCACTGTCCAATTTCAGTCTTCCTTCTTGTTCGTTGCAGTTCGAGGCTTCGTCTCGAATTGAAATTACGTCGATTTACATCGTGGCAGAGAACTCTTGGAAAAATGGCAAAAATAAAGATTGCAGGGAATCGCTCGATTTTTCTAGCTGGAAACATTCGAGCGCCATTAATTATCAATTATTAAATTAATTTTTTTCTATCGTTTATTAATTCCTGCAAATCTTAGAAATTCCTAAAAGATGAAGAATCGAACGATCAAGAATTGTCGAAATATCTTAGATCGAAACAACACAAACGTCAATAGAAAACGTTCTTTTGTGCGTGGTCTTATATATGTGGTAATCGTACAGTTAATGAACATTGACGTTGGAGGGAGGTGACATTGTAATAATTTCTGCCCGGACAGCGTAAAATTTCAAAAGAACGGGCTCACTCGAGCCGATGACCGAACAGGGTCGACGAATACTTTGCTCTGTCCCTGTACTTTGCTCCGTTCCTTAGTTAATGACGTTGCGGTAATTGTTTTCGGTTGTAATGGCCACGTTCAAGTTTCCTTTAACGTCCGGCATGCTTGAAAGCGATTGTACCCACAGTACAATCACATAAATACAACATTGTCCCATCGATTCTTGCTAAGTATCCGGTTCAATTCGTTAAGTGGTATTATAAGCAGTATAATCCGCTCCTTGTAAACATAATATTCGACGATTGTTATTCGATTTTCAGTTTTTATGGGTCAAATGGAAGAGGCACGTTTGGGGGTCTTTTTTGGAAGAAATTTCTTATTTTGTAGCGTTCTATGAGGAACAAATTGTTTATCAGTGGATTTTGTTCCGGGCTGATTAGATTGAGTTTTGAAGGTAAGGATTTTCAATTCGAGAGTGGGAATTTTAAGTTCAAGGGTGAGAACTTCCAGTTTAAGAATGTGGAAATATTTTTAATTACGTAAGAGTGTCGACGATAAAGGTATCAAAAATAGTATTATTTGCAAACATTTAAATATCTAGATGTATCTAATTCCACGAATATTTAAATGTCGAGGAATCGAAATATCTAAATATTCTAATTTCATAAACGACAAGATTTACAAATTTTCAGCTTATCATTCGCTTGACATTAAATACCTACCCCTTTAACTAATCCATTTAAAGTGTCCGAAATTATTGTCTTCGCACTTATTAAAAACATAGTGAAGTGTCTTTGATGACATTTTTCTATTTCCAACAGACTCACTGAAGACCAATAATTTCAGTATTAGAGAAAGAGGAATAACAATAAATCTCGTCTGGCGTGTCGTTCGAACGAATTGAGACATACCTGCTTCCATCGATTTGCAAACAGCGCTAAATCGCACGACGGCCGGTCTAAAAATGTGTATATACGATTTGCATACAATGATGCGGTGGTTGCACCAGGACACGCTCGATATTGTTCGCGTTATCTGCGTAAACTCGCTTTCATCGCGAGCGGCAGGTGCCCTTTAAAGGAGAAGTCGAGCGGAGATCGCGTGGGTGAGATCGAGCGAGCGTTTGGCGATCGAGCGATCGATCGAAGCGGGTTAATCGGAATCGGGAGCACGTAACGAAGCGGATCGAAACGCCCGGCGACCACTCGGCCGAGATCGATCGACGAGAACGCGGACAGCGCGCCCCGTTCGAAAACGTGAGAAGAACAGAATCGAACACCGATACGCACGAGCCGCGAATAAATTTCACGCGATTAACCCGTTTCGACACCACTCGGCCGAGATCGATCGACGAGAACGCGGACAGCGCGCCCCGTTCGAAAACGTGAGAAGAACAGAATCGAACACCGATACGCACGAGCCGCGAATAAATTTCACGCGATTAACCCGTTTCGACTAATTACGATTTACAGAAGTTGTTTTGGTAATTTTTTTATAGCGGTTTGATATATGAGCGTGATTAAATGAAGTTAATTGCAGCATCAATGATTTTTCATTCGTACCTGGCGAGTGGTAATTGCGAATAATTCATTTAGTATTTCTGTAACGA
>NIPQ01121465.1:0-12880 GCA_002806875.1 Lepidotrigona ventralis hoosana
AGTATCCCAACTCTACGTCAAATATTGTGAATGCAGCTACTAATGATGTAATTATTTATAAATTATTCAATAATTATATTATAAATTTTTTATATATATAAATTAAAGTATATATATATATATATATATATTTATTAACTCAAAGAGATTGATGTTCATTAGATAAGTGAAAATTATAAAGAAACAGTACACATATATACAAAGAGATTACTGAACCGATTGGAAGAAAAGAAAAACCATTGGACTTACAATGATGATTATTCTATGTACACTGGATCAGCAGGGATTGCATATATGTTTTACCAATATGGAAAGTGCTTTAACGAACCAGCTTATGTTGATGTATGAATCCTTATGGTTTTAAAAAATTTTTTTATACTTCTGAAAGATCAATTATTTTAAATACACATTTTCTTTTTTGAGCAGAAAGCAATGGAATTATTAAGAATATGTATAGATAAATTCAGAGGCAAAAAGGAAATTACATTTTTGACTGGCATAGTGGGTCCATTAGCCCTGGGTGCTGTTGTTTTTCATTCAAAAGGCTATTCTGATGTAGCACAAAATATGATTTCAAAGTATGTAGTTTAATAACATTTCATATACAGAATTTTAAATAATATTCTATGTAAAAATTTGTAAATGATCTTTCAGAGTGAAGTCATTATCATCTATTGTTGTGAATGAAAGTAGCAATTTGCCTGACGAGTTGCTCTATGGAAGGGCTGGATATTTGTTTTCCCTTCTCTTTTTAAATTCAAATATATCTCCTGCTCCTATAGAAAATGATCTTATTAAACAGGTATTATTATAGAGTAACAAAACTTAAAAAGTAAATTTAAAGGTAATTGTTCTTCAGTTATAATAATTTAAAAAAAAAAATCATATATCAGGTCATTGCGCTCATAATTAAATCTGGAAATCTGTATTCTGCTTCAAGAAAATACAAATCACCTTTAATGTATGTTTGGCATGGTTCAGAGTATATTGGTGGTGCACATGGATTGGCTGGAATACTTTACGTGTTGTTACAGGTATTGTACAAATTAAGTTTAATATTTATCCGAGAAACTTTTTGTAATTTTTATATATGTAAATTTGTTAATTGTTAATAGGCACATCAGTACCTAACACAATCTCAACTAGAAAAAGATATAAAGCCAGCATTAGATTTTCTTCAGAATATACGATATCCTTCTGGAAATTTTCCATCCTCTATTGGAAGCCAGACTGATAAATTGGTACATTGGTGTCATGGAGCACCTGGAATGAGTATGCTATTCTGTTTAGCTTACAAGGTTGTTGCTATTTCAATTATCCAATATTTAGTAATATTAAATTTTTAATTTACAATTAAATGTATATGTATATAGATATATGAAGATGAAAATTATTTGAAAACTGCTTTACAATGTGGAGAAGTGATTTGGTCAAGAGGATTGCTTAAAAAAGGATACGGAATATGCCATGGTGTAGCTGGAAATGCATATACATTTTTGAGTCTTTTCCAGCAAACAAAAGTTATATTGAATTTATAATAAAGATATAACATAATTTTAAAAGATATTATTAGAATAAAGTATTGATTTTGTTTTCAGGATATAAAACATCTTTATAGAGCTTGCAAGTTTGCAGAATGGTGTATGGATTATGGAACACATCAAATAAGATCACCTGATAGACCATTTTCCTTATTTGAAGGTATTTTATTATAAATGATAGACTTTTTTTTTATTATTCACATAGAACTAATAATATATAATAATAGATATGTATAAAGTTAATAATATATATTTATATTTTAGGTCTTGCTGGTACAATCTATTTCTTGATTGATCTACAACATCCTCTTTTAGCAAAATTCCCAGCATACACCGTTTAAATCCAACATATGATTCATTCAATATTTATCTGATATAATTATTTATTCTTTATAAAAATTTTGTTTTAAAAAAATTGTTTAAAAAATGAAGTCAAGTATCGTAATTTAATTTACATTATCCATGCTTATGTCTGTATTACATACTTATATTTCAAATATATAAGTCTACGTATACTTTGCCAATATATAATAAATTTTATACACCATAAAATAAAACAATTCTACAAATGTTAACAAAATTTCTTTAATTAATTTCTATTTAGGTGATTTGCATATTTACGATAGTTTAAATTATCACGACAAATATATGAAAATGTTAAAGAAATCACATCTAAGGACAAATTTTAAAAAAATCATGAAATATGTGAAAAATTTGTCATTCGTTTTTCTATTGAAATAACGCATCATAATCTAATGAATAAATACATTATCTTTCTTATTATTTATATATTACTTCATAAAAAGAATGATATAATAATAAGCAAAAATAATAAATTGCACAATTAGAAGAAGAGCATCGTCTCCTCGCACAGTTCAAGAGGAACAATGGTAAAAGTGAAACGCCGATCAAGTGTATTGGTAGCAACCGAGCGATTTCTTACATATTGGTTAACAGGCCACTAATATTCATGACGGGTCGTGCAATGGTATTTGTAAAAGCGTAGAGAGGAAAGCTTTAAAAGAGTCGCCTCGTTGAATCCAAAGTACGCTATTGCATGCATATATATACTTAACTATAATGTTTGTCAGAAATCTAAATTATTAAAATATGTGTATTGAAATATCTCAGTATTTATCGCAATAAAATATCTTATATTAATAGCATTCGTAGTAATTTTCTAATCCCGCGAAAATTCGTTAATTATCAAGCAAATATTGTGATAAAATATTATGATAATAATATATTAACTGATGTTAGTAGATACGAGTTCGAATCGTCGATCTGGGAAGTCACGTCAGGTGACAACTAAAAAGTCACAATCGAGAAATTATACGATGATCGTACGCGTTCTTTCCTGTAAATATTGACTAATTGGAGGATGGACCTCCCGAATACACAGTAGTGGCATGGTACCACCGTCCGTAAGCATTTCGAGTATAAAAGCCGCTTCTGCCGATCGCGCGCTTAGTTTCGCTCGACGGCAACCGATTGTGAAACGACGCACTCCCAACGTGAGTACCATTCACGAGATTGTTTTTACAATCTCTATCTCCTTTTACTGCTAACCCTGCGGCGTTTGCGACTTGTATGGTCATCAAGGAGCTATATTTTTTTGCTCGATTCTTATTAAACACAGTTTCATACATTTCCACCGAACTCTCATTAATAACACCAGTGTGTCTGTTCTCGTGGTTTGAGTCGACGTAAGTTCAAGCTTTTCATTCGAAGATTTAGTTATTAGGTTTTTTTCCTTTAGAACAAGAACAAGTTAGTAAAAGAAGAAAGTTGATCAGCCAGACGGAAAGTTCTGTCTCAAGCTGATTTATCGCTAACGACAGTGAAAGTGTGTGCGAACGCATCTTCCTGGGGAAATTAATGATCAATTTAAAAAATCTGATGAAACATAGAGTTATTTGTTGAAATAATAATAAGGAATATATTGGAATAATACAGAAGAGTAGTATGAATTTACGATTGGAAAGATGTGTTTATTCCATAATTATGAAATTTTTAGTTTAATAAAACAATTTCATTAGAATATGTTATGATTGTATACGCACCGATTAACACGCTAAAATATTACGTAATTATATTATTGTTTTTAATTTTCTTCCATTTATTTTGTATAATAATTAGTCAATATGTAATCTTAATAATTATTAAGATTAGATATTATCTTATAATAGAATAGATATTATCTTATAATAGATTAGATATTATCTATTATCTAATTTATTTTGTATAATAATTAGTCAATACCTAATCCATTTATTTTGTATAACAATTTAGTTCAATATAGTTTTATGGGTATCGCATCATTCATTATATTTTCGTATTACTATTTCTTTCATTTTTACGGCTGAAATTTACATTATGCGATATACAATGGTATTAATTAATGAAGAATTTTTGTCTTTTATAATTAACTGTGTCGCTCAAAATCATGATATCCATCTTACTTACGTTCCTCGTTGCGTCAGAAGAGTAATTGCAAGAATCGGAGATCAAACATCCTTGAATTTTAATCTTTTTCGTCAAAGAGAAAAACAAGACATTCTTTACTTTAGCGCGTATCTTTTAGTATTTTTTTCTTTTTTATCTTTAGCATTTAATCCAATAATTTGTTTAATCTAAATTTTAATAGTATATTATTACATATTCACAGTAATGAACGATGTTTTTTTTTAGAAATGCATAAAATTAGAAACAATAAAGTATAAATAAAATTTCATTTCTTTTTTTTTCTATTTTAGATGGAAATCCGTTTTACATTATTAGCAACAATGTTGGTTGTGGGAGTAGCTATGGCACTTCCACAAAAGGACGGCCAGATTTTTAGTAACGAAGCGATAAGACAGGCGCAGAATACTTATCTTATTCCGAAAGATGCAACAATACAGAAGGTTCAAGAAGGCATCGAATTAGCAGCCTACGAATCGATTCCTGGCGATCAGAAGATAAATCTTTTCGAAATTCTGGGAGCGCACGTTCCAACGGAAGTGGTGAACAACCTCCAAGCCCAGATCGATCAGATAGGTCGCAGTTAGACTTGCCCGCTCTCCTCCATCATCATCGTTTCCTTGTAAAAAATGTTTTGCACCTAGGTTTTATAACAACTATTTATAGAATGTGATAAGTCCTTATTTCCATTTTTATAATTTTGTACTTAGGCTTTTGCATTTTTTTTTTTTATAAATAAATGACCGAGAATGATGCAATCTGTTTGTATAATTTTCTGTTCTTCTCTTCTTTTATTTAAAAACTTCGCAACATAAAAATGAAATGACAAGAACATTTGAATGCTTAATTATAAAAATTATTATTATTTGAAAAAAGACGATGATTTATTTTTCTCGATTTTATAAAATTTGTTACATACTTAAAATACTTTGAACTGTTCTTTCGCCAACATCGTTCATAAAAAGAGTATTACAACACACATTCTGAGTAATATCATTCAGTGTAAAAAAAAAAATGTCATTCATAACTTATGAAATATTGAACTAAGTCACTTGCCAGAAATGTGTATATATATATATATATACACATACATACATATACATATATATATATTATATATATATATATATATATATATATATATATATATATA
Source organism: Lepidotrigona ventralis hoosana (assembly GCA_002806875.1). NCBI lineage: Eukaryota > Metazoa > Arthropoda > Insecta > Hymenoptera > Apidae > Lepidotrigona > Lepidotrigona ventralis. The sequence goes on from NIPQ01121465.1 coordinate 5,158, forward strand.
TATATATATATATATATATATATATATATATATATATATATATTTATATATATANCTTAGTGATGTATGGAGAAAGCTGCAGAACCACTAACCAGAGGTACACTTTCACTTCACCTACATTTACATTACTATTAAAATGATTCTTCTTTGGCATTTATTGCATGGCATTGCCAAGGAATTCAAACGTAATAACAAATTACCAGTAAGTGTTTCTCCACGTCTATTATCAAATCAGATATTTTGAAAAAAAAATAAGTCGAGAATACGATAAAATTTAGTAAAATACCAAAAATACTTTCATTTTATTTTCGCTTTCATACGAACCTGAAATCCTGAATTCGATATTCCTTTCTTTTTTTTTTGGAGAAGTTAAAAGGAAAGTAATTACATAAGATCTGAAGGATGATTGAATTACGCCTTTATGCTGCTACAAAGCCAAAAGAATTTTAGCTCCAATGAAAGTAATAAAAATTAAGTGATAGTGTGCCGTCTTTAAAAATTTTTCAATTCTACTTTAATTTTATTTTTAAGGACACTCTGTCAATAAGTGATAATGTTTCATATATTAATGATAAATAACTTAAAAAGTATTTATTTTGTTTACCAAGGTACAAATTTCAAAACTATATGAACAAAATTATCAAAGATTTTGATCCATTCCAGCTTTCTTTGCTTAGTAAATTAATGTTTATGCCTCTTATATATGATAGTTAATCCTAGTGCATTGTCTTGCATTGAGAGTGTATTACAATTATACCTGTAAATTTTTCTATTGTAACGAATTAATTTTCATGTATATTTAATAAAGAATAATATTCATAACAGACAAGACCAGTTGCTTCCTTCTTTTTATATATACTATCTGTACAATGAATGCCATTTCAATGCGTCAATGCATTTTCAGTTCACAAACTTAATAAGTTAGTACAAATACATTTGAATACTACTAGCAAACGAACAATGGAATGAAACGATACGTGTTAGTAGCTATATTATATAATTAGACAGTTTTTACTTAAAAAAGACTTTTATGTACATGTATTAAAAAAATGTATTCATTCATAAATTTATGTTAAATTACTCGCACAAGTTTATACATATTATATCACTATCACCAAGTAGATGTAGATTTGTTTCTGATCAGCACACTATCGAACTTTTAAATAATATCAATAACAAATCGTTTGCTAACAGTTTAAATGAATCAATGCAAGAAAATGTACTATCCTTCTAATTTAATCGACGTACCATAACAAAGTTTAATATAGAATCAATATTCGGTGTTCGTGTTTTCATATGTGCTTCCTCCAATACGTAAATAATACGTTCCTTATTTCCTGTAATGTATGTTGGTAATTTAAAAAAAGAATATTATAAATTGGAGTATAAATTATAAAATGTTTATATATACTTAGATTTCTTCGATCCCCTATCGTTTCGCTCTTCACTGTCTTCGCGAGATCGTTTCTTACTATTAGACGAATGGTTAGATGACTTGTGTTTGTCATGCTTATCATGTTTGTCGCTCTTCTTGGGACTAAACAGAAACAAAACATTAAATGTAACATCGTCAAGCATATATATGTTAATGTTAATCACCTGTGTTTGGATGATTTGGAAGGAGACACTTTCTTGTGTGATCCCCCACTCCGCGATCGATCCGATCTTTAATTATTGAAGCATATACTTAGCATAATTTTACCACAAAATTTCTTTATATATTTAACCTTTTCGTATCCGAAGACGTAAAATATTTCTTTATATTAAATTGCTCATGATATTCTGGACGAAATATCTTGAGACCCAATACCATATTTTGAATTATTTTTTTTTCCCCATTTTATTTACCTAACACCGTCAATTCTTTTCATATTCATAAACGTGATCTTAGAAATTTATTTTTATTCGAATTATTGAACAAGAGATGTCACGAGCTGTAACGAAAAGATATACGCAAGATCTCGTCTCAAATATCATGAATGATATTTCGTAGAAAGATATTTCATCCATAGATGCGAAAAGGTTAATATAGTCGAAAATCTACATTATGAGAAGTTTCTTACCTATGCTTGTCTGATGACGATGATTTTTTATCTTTACTACTGGACGAACTTTTACTTTTTGAACTTGAAGAACTCTTGTGCTTCGAATTATGCCTATAAATCATACATTTGAATTAGTGTCAACGTTAGGGAATATAGTAGTTTGATTTTATTGCTATCTTCGCTTTATTATATCTGTATAAAAATATAACGTACCTGTCTTTTGATGGTGAAGGTGAATGTTTTCGACTTCCTTTCTTCTTTTTACTTGAATTATAATCATCATGAAATCTATCCTCTCCTCTTTCCTTGTCTTCCTCAGCTGCTTCTCGTTCCAAGTCAGACCAGTCTTTACCAGATTCCTCAGAACTACCCAATTCCTCTTCTAAAATAAAAATTTAGAGAGAAAAAAAAATAATGTTAAGTAATAAATCAAATACATTCTTTTAACGTTTAAATAAAGTTTTTAGATATTACCTTCACTGTCCGAGTCTTCTGAAGCTTCAGAGTATTCAGAATCGTCATCAGATTCCTCTTCACTGTCAAAATCAGATGGCTGCAAATAAAACATGAAAATTATTATTTTTATAATATACAGATTTGTATCACATTATCTATGATTATTTAACTAAATATATTTCATACTTCATAAGCGTCGTCTTCTTCTTCTTCTTCATCTTCTACTTCATCGTTTTCTGCATCACTTTCTGGATCTAAGAAACTCCAACCACCGCTATCAAAGAATCCTACAGGATCATCTGTGATAGTTTTCATAATCTTTGTCCAGTTCAAAGATTGTACACCTTCTGTGTATCTGATATCGCATGAACTAAAAAAGATATATAACATATTTATATTTCATTCTCGAGAAATTTTTAATAAAGAATAGAATAAACACCAAGAAACTTACTTTAGCCATTCTTTTACATGATCCAGCATATTCATAGGAATAGCGTTCAACATAGCAACTTTTCTATGATAGTCTTTGAAAACAAAAATCATATCAAAATTTTTAAGGTGAAACTGTACTCTTTCAAAATGAACAAGTTCGACATCTTCTAAAGTTATAACAAATGGAGGCTGAAATATGAAAATAAATGTAGTTAATAAGTTGATATTTATATTTAATATAAAAATAATTATATATGAAATAAAATTTACCCATTCTGTGAGATTTACTAAACAACCACTAGTGGGTTGCAAAAGAACAGTACTCCTGAATGGTGCTCCGGGGAATCCCAGATCCCGGAATGGTGTGTCAAATTCGATTTCTTGTTTCGTCATGCTTTCGACCTGTATATAAATAATAATATTTGATCAATGAATAAGAAATGATAAATAAAATGCTTGACTCAATTAACAATTACTTTTTCGCAAAAACTTTTAAAAGCAGTTTTTAATTTGTGCCTAAGTTCTCGTTCCGATTGTTCAGCAGCAAGATCATCACGATCGTGCATGTGTTGATGTTTTCCTAAATCTGTCGTGATCTCACCAACTTCTGTGTAAAACTGCACGTCCACGTGCTTCTTTTTACCAAACATTATTGCGTGCTGAAAATAATTTCTATTTAATAATTGGATCGCTCATAACAATAAATATTACAAAAACAAAGATATATACCTTTAAATGAAAATGGAGTAATATGATCATTTCACCATCACAGGGTTGGAAAAAGGCATTCTTAATATTATTGTAAAGAATGTCAACTTTATCCCCTCTAACTGAAGTATAACGGAATCCATTTACATGTGCTTCTAAACCTCCTGTCATTCTTTTCGAAACGATATTTGGTCGAATGTACAAGTCTTTCAGTTTTGGATTACCCTTATTTTGAGAGAGTATTAAAGTGTCCTGCTTTACAAGATCCTCCTTCTCTCTCTCCTCTGCTTCTCTATTTTTAAATTTCTTCTGAACTTCTTTGATCAATCTAAAGGCTGTGTTTAAATTAGAAGATGGTGCTGAAATTTCACCAGGCTCTTTGGTGTTTGTACTTCGATATGTTCTAAACATAAAAATAAAAAGCTCATTATCATATGTTTATATAATTTAATTGCGAGTAGACATAAAAAATGAAAATAAAATTATGTACTAACACTTCCTTAACGAATGTAGCATCGGGTTGTGGATAAGATCCACCTTCGTTCCGTCCCATTGTGGCACCAGGATGAAAAAAATTTATTCGGAGATAAGTATAATCTCCTTCTACTGATTGAGAAATATTTTTGATTGTAGATATGTGGAAGGGCACAGGAATTCCAAAGATGGGCAAAATTACAGTTTCATATTTTTTATCTGAAATATAATTATGTGATGTATAATAAATAATGTATCAACTTTTTTTTTATAAACAATATACAAATGCACTTACCAACAAATAACTTCAGTTCCTTCACTTCCGGTTCTCGTGGCACATGACTCAGACTTTTATACGATACTGTCGATTTCCGTATCTTTTCTTGTTCCTTCCCACCAGATTGTTGAGCTAATCGAGCCTTTGCAACTTCATTTAGCTGTTGTGCTAGTTCTTTTTGATGTTGTTTTCTTTTTTCCTCAGAACTGTGTTCTGTTCTCAACTTAGATTCTATTACAGCTGTTCTCTTCCCACGACCAAGAATCTCAGGTTTAGGTTCATTTTCTTTTCCACTTCCTTCCTCCTCCTCTTCCTCTTCATCCTTGACAAATATTCCAATATTTTTCACTTTTTTCTTCGACGGTGTTAAATTTGTAGCCGGTTGTCCCTGAAATTATTTTATTATAATTCCCATTTTTGGATACATTGAAAAAAAAAGAAAGTATTTGAAGCATATAAATCAATACCTCATTAACCATAACTGTATCACCAATGAAAAGTGCATAGATCTTTCCTTCTTTATCAATAGCTTCTGAATTCGTAAGATTAGCCAGTCCAACATTTACGTTGAACACCATGCCTTTCTTTAATGTTGCATGAGTTTTTGGACCAATAAGTAACGAACTTTCTCTAAATTCGATACCCATTGCAAATCCAAAATGTTTGGTTAGATGATCAATCATTTCTGGCTTCTCATCTTTTACGTACTTCACCCCTGTTTCGTAAACTTCGCTTATCTTCACTCCAGCCATTAACTTCTTCAGAATCTCTTCTTCCAATTGTAAAAGGAAATTGTAATTATCCTACAATGAACGCACATAATTATTAAATCTATTCATTATTAAAGCATATTATTATTTATTTGAAATTTACCTCAATGGATTTAGTAGGATTTACTAAAAGTGTTCGAACTATATTGGAACAGTAAGACTTGTAACGCGCTCCAAGAGAGCAAACGATGACACCGAAATGCAAAGTGTTTTTATCGCTAACGACACTAAACTTTAGGGAATAATTCCCACCACTTTGTATTATCGCAGGATAACACATATCAACTTGAGTAACATCGACACTAGTTACATACTTCTTATTCGTTATAGCAGCGTCTACACCTTCAGCAAGCTTCGAATGTTTAACTTTCTAAAATAAAAATAACTACATATTAGAAAAAGCTTCAACATGTAAAGTTTCGCAAGTTTAAGAATAAAACATATTTCTAGATAGAATAGAAATCGAATACCTTATCAGAATCTATAATTTCCATAATTTGATCCTTAAGATACTTAGTAAAAACGTCCACAGATACCAAACACGCTTTTTTTATGGTGTGAATTTCAGTGTCTTCTTTCGGACACATCACATATGCTGCTGCAGCACTTACATCAATCTAAAAAGATTGACATATATCATGAAATAATAATCAAAGTATGTTGTATGTTAAGAAAGAAACATTACACACCGTATCAAAAGATTCTGACTTCAATGCAGCTCTCCATGCATCCATAAAGGCACCTGGATAATTTTCTTTGGAAAAAACACCCAATATTTTACCCTTCTTACTTTGTTTTATAATCTCGATAAGTTTGACAAAATTTGCTTTATCTTCATCGTTCTTTAAAAAAAAAAAAAAAAAAAAAATATNTTATACTTGATATTTAAATACTAAACAAATACATATCAATTATATTAATAAACTATGAAAAATACATACTCTGTCTCTCACAAACAATTTCACAGAAGGCACACCAGTTTCTTCTGTTTTCTGATTTTCTAGTTTCCTCAAAAATTCAATTTTTTTCTTACTAGCTAAAAAGCTAATAGACTCCTCTGCTAATATCATTATAGTATCTGTAAGTTCATAACTGAGCAGCCACGTCTGAAATAAAATGTAAATGTTAATTTTACCTTCTATATTTATATAAGAAAAAAAGAATTAAAATTCATATAATAAAAGAAGATTATATCATTTGTATAATACGATAAAAGAAGATTACAACATTTTAGTTATATAATTGAAATTTACTACGATGTCTTTTAATATCAATTCCAGCACACACATAGTAACACTTACAATTTAGAAATTGTTCTTTTTTTTTTACTGTAATAAACTAAGAAAGTATACAAAAACAGTGCTCACAAAAATGCAGAATTCTATCAAAAATGTCTATCTTTTAGAATTACAACAATTAGGTTATATTATTGTTTATAGGTATACAACAAGTATACAAGAAGCAAGAGCACATTGTAGCAACATAGAGTACAACTTACTTGCAATGCTGTCGATTTGCTGTACACGATATCCTCATCGGTACCCACTGCAGAGACAAGGCAATCCATTTTACTAAAACTATCGTCCGTACCAACTTCTCCATCCTGTTCAACAAAAAATGATTATTTGTTGTTTGTCAAATGACTGCGTTTTTGTTCTCAAACAACGGCATCAAACATCTCACCTTCCACGCGGTATAAAGCCGCTTCATACGCCGGAAAAATATTTCCTTATCAACGGATACGTTTGCCATAATTTCTTGTTCTTATCTTCCGTGGTTCTGTGAAATCAACTCAACATAATTACAACGCCACCGAAATTCGTCACTCGTGTTGCGGAGATCGCGGGGATTTATAACCAAACCGCAACCGTAGTCCACAAACTATGGTCCACGCGGCGGGAACGGTTTGATGCGACGTAGTCGTTTGTCAAAACCAACGAGACTTAACGACGCCCCAAGCGGCCGCTTGTTTAACTAACATTCACGCGTATTAATGATTAATTTCCCTCGCGGGTAAAACGTTGAAATCGAGTTAGTAAGTGTTAAGTGTTGATAAACAAACGTATGTAGGTACGATGGTCGGTAAACTAACGATTCATCGTACTACAAAATTAACTATGTGATTTGTTATTATTAATATTTTATTTAACAAAAATTATTTAATACTATTAACAATAAAATTTATAAACTTATTAACTATGTGATTTGTTATTATTAATATTTTATTTAACAAAAATTATTTAATACTATTAACAATAAAATTTATAAACTTTTAAATACTAGTTTTAATTATAATTCTGATGTAATGTAATATAATTCTAATACTTTTCTAATTCTAATTCTAATGTATTTCTAATTCTAATGTATTTCTGATTCTAATGTATTTCTTCTGTTCAACAACTCTTATATATATATATATATATTCACGAACTTATTTTATCAATTAGACAACTACCTAACAAGTCTCCATAACAACATCGCTTTTCATTAATTTTCTTAGTTTTAAAGCGCGACAAAGTTGGCGCCAAAAGTTCATCCAAAATGAACTCTACGATATTGTC
>NIPQ01121471.1:0-12661 GCA_002806875.1 Lepidotrigona ventralis hoosana
GTCATTTGGAATTTTCATTGTAAAATTTTTCTTTTTCCTTCGAAGAATTTTTTAAAAATTTGTCACGTACCCGACATCTTAATAAAACATGTATACCATATAGTGGCGTGATTTAAGGAGACTTCAATTCGGTAAGCAGACATTGTAAAATTTTTTCGTATCTAAAAGTCGATAACATTCTATCAAATTTGTTCCCATAAACCGTATTTATGTTTACCATGTTTCAACAAAGTTCGTCCATATCTTTGTTGATTGTAAGCAAATTATTATTATTTATTAGTATTTGGCATTATTGTACGCTATTATATAATTTATATAACAAGTATTATGAGTATATTATTATATAATTTATATAATAAATATTATTGTAACAATATCTGGAATAAAATATTTTAGTAAAAATAAATTAATGTTGACATCATTAAAAAATATTATGCAGGAGCATGCAACTCGCATGGTAAAGTAAATTTCAACCATACGTTCGTCAAAATAATACCTTCAAAATTAAATTCATTGCTTTGTCCTCTAATGCAGAATCTGAAACTCTACACACCGAATATTATGCAGGAGCATGCAACTCGCATGGTAAAGTAAATTTCAACCATACGTTCGTCAAAATAATACCTTCAAAATTAAATTCATTGCTTTGTCCTCTAATGCAGAATCTGAAACTCTACACACCGTTTCTTGAGAATTATGGTTTCGCTATTATAAAAATTGTAAGAAACTATTAATAGCGTGGCGAAAGTAAACATTTAAAGCAATTTAACACGTTAAATCGGCATTGTTAAATTGTCTCAAATCGATGTGAATTCTTGAGAATTATGGTTTCGCTATTATAAAAATTGTAAGAAACTATTAATAGCGTGGCGAAAGTAAACATTTAAAGCAATTTAACACGTTAAATCGGCATTGTTAAATTGTCTCAAATCGATGTGAACGATATCGAGTCTCTGATCTGAAGCAGCAATGGCGGCTGTTGAAGTATCACGCGCCCTTTTGTTTAAAGCACGATACAATTCCGTCGCGTTCTCAGTCTTCCATGGCTCTGACGTCTATGATATTAACGATCCAACGCGTCGTAGGGGTAAGTAATAAATTATTGCTCGTATAAACAACTCGTATAACCGACGCGCCAAGCACGTCAGCACGGAAATTTGCCACCGTGACGGCACGCGACGTTGCACACAAAGAAACTCTCGTACAACGATCCATACACGCCCGCGCGGTTTTCCAGCAAAGTGTTCCGTGATACTTTCTCATCTTCATTTAATGCATAATAATTCAGAATATTCGCCGCGACGTTGTTGGCCGATCCGTCGTGAAAATTTCACCCCTGAACAAACGTCCCTCGTGATGTTGAAGCATTCGGATGATTTTGCAATAGTAATTAACAACGAAGAGGCAATATTGCAATAAAATGTCGCCAGATAAGTATGCCATTATGTTGAAAAATGTATCACGACAAGTTGTTTTTTTGTGTTGTACTTATAACATTCGTAACTGTTATTATTCATTTTGTTGCTCATTTCTAAAACTTTACTTTTGAGTTTCTTGTTAATTCTTCTTCCCGAAATTCATTTCCTTGAAAGTCTTTTCTTTGGATTATGAATCTGATTATGAACTTTAATAGATAGCGACGGACAAAGCAAAAGGAATATGCAGCACTGAATAAATTAACACATACCATGACTAAAATTTCACGTTCTGTGTATCTTCTAATACGAATACGGCCTAGAATATTTTGGTCCACTGTGTAGGAAACGAATACATCTATGTAGCCGAGATATGTATAGAAATTAATATTAGCAATATATAAATACCAAATAATTAAGAATAGGCATAAAATATAAATATGTAGAGTAAACGTGTACCCAAGTTTTTTACTACATACTTCAGAAATATACAGAAACTAACATTTAGCAAGATGTTATACATATACAGATATGAAATTAACAATAAGTATAAAATAAAAATATTTTCAATGAAAGAATATCATTCAAAGTACAGATTACTCTGTCCTTTTCTTCCGTCCGATCATTTTCAAACACAGTCACTTAGTTAATTTTCCCATTATCAACCACGTCCGCCTCTCTAAATTCTGAAAATCCACTCAACATCAACCGAATCCTACTCCTGCACTTTAAAAAGAAACAACGTTTCCAGGAACGATTCGCCAATGATCGTCCTGGATGCAACGATTCTTTCACGGACGATTCTTTTTACGTGTCAGCAGTAAGGATGGAGGAAGGAGAGGGGAAGAAGTGGAGGACGCTGTAATGATAACGAGGCACGCGAGTGCAATTAAAAATTACGGGGTCAATGCCGATGCACACAGAGTCGCGTTTCTCGCGGCGGCGCAATTGTTTAGATCGTGTTTTCTCGCCTTTATCGTCGCCATATCGACGCAATTAACCTCGTTTGTCCCTCGATTCTCACCCTCGAATGGCCCGTTACATGGCCCCTCTCCTCGCGCGAAATCGGATTTCTCTTCGTTCCCCTTTCATAGGATTGACGCGCAGAAAAAGCGAGGAATGAAGGAAAAAAGAATGGTATTTTTTTTCTTTTCCTTTTTTTTTTTTGTTTTTTTTTCGAGTTTATCTGCACTCGTTGGAAATATTTTTGCAGAAGAAGCCCGTCGCCTGTAAATTTCGCGAATGATAACAAACGACTCGTTGAATGTGTTGCCGCGCGTTATAGTTTGTCGGAAGGGAAATGTGCGTTTAACGATTTTGTCGACGGGATACTTGTAAATGCTCGCCGTTTCGACGATTTCGCGCAACCCTCCTTTTTCTCTCTCTTTTTTCTTTTTTTCAACCGTTACTCGCAGAAGTAGGATTTTCTGTTAATTTAACACCGGTGTTTCTCGACTCGTCAGCATCTTCAAAGCTAAATTGGATTTTCATACGTTCGTGTCAAGTGTCGTCGTTGCCTTTTATCTTTGTAGTACGATCTGAACTGAGGACGAACAACTAATTCAGCGACAACAATAATATTAATATTAATCACTCAGAAACCAAACTGATCAACTGTATCTGCTTTGTTCTTCTTTTTGTATTTTTTTCATGTCAATAGGATATGTAGCTGTTGTGACAAAAGTTGAAGTATTGCTGTGAACTAAAATATTATGGCTACCTGAAAGTAACGTCATTTTTCCTTACGTTCAATATTTCTTTTTGTAATATTTATTATATTTATTATAGATTTATTGGGGTAGTGCTTTCAAATTTCAAATTTCGACAAAGAAAAAAAAGTTCCAAGAACGATTTGACGTTCAGAAAACCAATTCTGACACTGTTCGTAGTTTCAAGGCTTCTTCGCCATATACAGATAATTTTTTTATGAGCTTGCATAGTGTTCTTCTCCTTTCGCAATACATCGAAATATAACGAAAATATTTTTCTCTTTGATTTCCCACTTTGAAATCAACGCTAAACAATTGAGCCGATTATTTAGAAAGTCCGTGCGAAATTATTTATACTGATTGTGAGAAGGATAAAAATATTTGAGATAAACAAATGTGAGTTGGCATCAATTTTCCTAGTTTCACGTTCAAACACAAACCCTCAAATAATATCTCGATTTAGAGACTTGTATCACTTTCAAAATAAACTTTCACAATCGTTAACTAAATCGTACATTTCCTTCTTCTAAAACAAACTCGAACAATCAGCCATCAGATTGCACAATGAATTTGCGTTTTAAAATGAAGTTAGTTACATTTTAAAACACACATACATGTTCATCTATTTAAAAGGTGGGAAAAAATGCAATTACTTTTTTACGTCCCAATAGTTCTAGCACTTTATGCGAGGGAAGCGAAACACGTATGGCCAGACACGTTTATTTCGGCATTAAAACAAATGTAAATCACCCAACACCATGGGGCAACCAATCCGTTTGGTTTATTAGAGATGCAGGTCCAGATGGAAAATATGTAGAGCAAGATATTAATTCGTTTCGTGCTCCAATTCTTCGTTCCTACGTGGCGTCCATTAAAATGTAAAATCATTATGAGCCAGAGGGATGAAACAGCCGACCGGAGCAAGAGACGGGAGATCTCTCCACAATGTACATATTCATAGGTAAGTAAACAGATATACAAAACGTAACGTATCACGCGATAGAACAGCCAAGTAATTTGCAATAGGTATGTTGATCCTGTTTTACGGGCTGGTCTCAAATTCCCCGGTATTTGACGAAGTTTCACCGTTCACTCGGTTTACTCTGTGTGCCAGGTAAACCAGAGCTTCGATCGACGAAATCTTCTTTCTTTCTTTTTTTTTTTTTTTTACGATCGCCCGGAGAGTAAGCAGCTTTCTTCGAAATTATGCTTTATTACGCGATAAAAATGAAGCAAACGATACGATGCTCGCCGGTGTCTGACACTGCAGACAGCATCTGTTCCGCGTTTACGCGGAATACGTTGTCTCGAGATTAAATTTTGCTGGAATATCTTGCGCAAAGACAAGAAAGCGTGAGTAAAAAGAAAAAGAAGAAGAAGAAAAAAAGAAAAATGTTGAGAACGTAAAACTTTTTTGGAGTTTTATTTATTAAAAAGTTACGTGTAAAACCTGTGGCTTTTAAATTTCTGGACGTTCTTTTAAATATCCAATGCTACGTTATTCGATTTCACTCGGTCTAGATATTTATTTCAGTTGTTTCGTTGGTTTGCAGATACTTTTACACTGTCCTGGCTTCAATGAAAACTATATTCCGTGTAATCGTAACTCTATCAGACAATACAATACTTCGATGCACTGTATCCTCTGTATCCTGCATTTAATCAAACTCCTCTCCGCAACATCACTAACGCGTAGTAGAATTACAAAAATCACTAATTAAGTAGAATCACAATAAACATCAACACCAACACTGATCAAATTCCATCCCTCCCAAAACAAACAAACAAAAAAAAAGAAAGAAAGAAAATACACCTATCTCTTCGACTGTGATCGATCCAAATCCCTAAATCGATCCTAATTATCAACAATCGCGTTAATAATTACCTCGAGATTGTAATACTCGGACTGGACCGCGATTCAGCATAAAACCATGCTGAAAATACTGAGCCGGTTTGGTGGCCGGTTGACGCGGTCCACCAGCACCCGCCCAGGATTTATAGTATCTCGCTTGAGCGTATCGCGTCCAGGCGTCGGCTATTTGTCAAGCGACGCAACATTAACCCGATATTTATAACGTTGCTCAGCCCCTTCTTCCCACTCGCCCGGAGGAATTTCATTTTCCAACAGCCAGCCACCAAGCCTGGTCCCTTAACCAACGATATAATTGCATAATTAGCGGCCTGACGGATCCAGCCAGTCTCTCCATCTCCGTTTTCACGGAAAGCTACGATCCAGGGTGGAGGGTGGACGCGATAGGGGGAGGAGGGTGGGCTTGGAAGGTTGGCCAGCTTGGTCGGGGAGCGCCTTGGAGTTAATGGAATAACGGTAGCCAGATGGAATGATTACTTTCTTATCACCCGAAGGCAGGTAGACTATTATGGCATTCATCAGCTACCTGGAGGAAGCGGCCGTTCGGAGGGTGCAGACGGTTGGTTGCAAGAAGGGGTTGCTCGAGGAAAGGAGGGAACCTAGAGAGGCGGCCTCGGAGCGAGGTAAGGTAAGAGGCGGTAGATAACAGGAGAAAGGGTGATAACTGGAGAGCCTTACTCTACTGTGGTGTACAACCAGTTACGAGACTGTTCTCTCTTTCTCTTTCTCTCTCTCTCTGTCTCTCTTGGAGGAAGGTGTAACAACCCCATTATTGAAACTTCAAGCGCGGAGCAATCATTCTGCAATTAGCAAAAGTGATTAAGTGTAGAAGCTAACACACAGCCTCGTGGAGCTCTCTGCCTCGCGTTCAACCCCACTCTTCCATCCTCTCCGCACTCCAGTCTGCTCGTCTTCCTCGCACGCTCTTACCTGCTCGCTAACCCTCCCCGTCCCATCTTCGGGGGCGTTCATCTACACCTATACAAACCCCTGTATGCATTACAGAGAAGGAACACGCAGCTCCCTCCATGGCTGCGTCGCGGTCGCTGTTGATCCCCTTTGCCGACTGAATTTCACCCTCGTCCTGTTTCAGTGACACCTGTTTTAATTATCCACCTGTTCTCTCCTTAGGAGAGGGAGAGGGAGAAGGAGAAGGAGCAGGAGCAGGAGGAGAAAGAAGAGGTTCGCCTAATAATTTGTAACGGAGCGGACAAGGCTAAGTGGATACACATTCTCGGCGTGGTTCTTGTTAACCGAACGTAATTGCAGGTTAGTCGCAAATAGCTACGAATAATTGTCGGCAATCTTTCTTTCGCTTTTCTACTTCGTCGTTCCCTGCTGGCGGAGAGAGAAGGGTAGAGGTTCGTTCCCTGCTGGATTCGCGTCTTAGACTGTCCGTCAGTCGGCGGAGATTAAATACAGAGGCAACGAGGAGGCTCCGTCAGATTCCACTCGATAAGGAGGACCCGATTTCGCTGGATGGAATTAATCAAGGACGGATTAGCCCCGCCGGGGCTCCTCGATAAAAACAATTAATTGGCGGATGGAACGGCTTGAAAATTGCCACGGGAGTTGTTCTTACTTGGATCGATCGCCGGGAAAGAAGGATCGTAAGGTTTTCGCGAGGATTCCGAGGTTTCTGTTGTTGAAAGATTGATTTATTTCTGATGATCGGGAGGAGCTTTTTTTCGGAGTTTTTCTTTTTTCTTTTTTTTTTTGACCAGAATTGTGGAAATTTAAAGCGGTTCTCGTTGGTTTATCAGTCATCTTTGATTTTATTAATGGATTCACCGGGCATTAGAATTTTCTGTGATGTGTTTAATGAATAGAAATGTTCTATCCAGTAACTGTGCTTCTTTTTCTTTAAAAAAATGTTTCAAAATGATACGAAAAGTAATATTAGAGTATCATTAAATATATATAAATGTTGTAAAAAATATAAATATTTTAAAAAGTTATATTTATTCTTAAACAGATATCTATATTTTAAATAAATTAAAATGAAGAATGAAGATATTTCGACTAGACGAGAAAATGTTAATAATGTTTCGAATCTTTTATAATACAGGATGAAGTGTATGATTGAATTTATCGTAATGTACAAACACTTCAAAGAGATAGTTCAAGTAGTCAAGAGAATGCCACCGGTCTGAGAATTTGAACAATATATTCATTTCGAAGATTTCCTAGCCACCTCTGCAGGCATTTCCTGTTCATAAATCTTCGCCACCTCCGTCGCTTAAAGCATTGCCCCAGCTACAATGAAATGTCAATCCTTGGCCAACAGAGGCATTCCACGGACCGACCAATGAAATTCTTCCATTCACTGATCGCGTGACGTCCAAAGTTCAAGCAAAAATCAAGGTTGACGGCGAGTATTAACTTTAAGTATCTATTGTGCCATCTTTCATTTATCGCAGAGCATGATTGAACCATTAACGGCGAAAAATTGACGATCATTGATATTGTTATAACTTTGTATATAATAGAAAATTATGTAACAATCAACTCGGTCTCACTTTATAAAATCCTCTGTTTCTCTTAAAGTGATTGGAAGAGTAAAGATACTATTTGCTCGAAAATTGTCTAAGTTCAAACGTTTGTAGAAACATTAAAAAATTATTTTCTTGGGGACTGAACGCAATGATCCCTTGAAACTAGCTGTATTTTCTTCTGCCATTTTATTGAACGTTAAATATTAGGGTTGAACGACAAAAATTCGAGAAATCTTAACATTTCACACTTGACTGTAAGTGTTTAAAGTACGATGACTCGATGAATAAAAAAAAAAATTAGATTGTCGTAAAGGGGAGACTTCAATTTTTAAAATTGACGATGGACCTAGTTACGAGAAAGAAATTTTTACGTCTGAATTTTTAAAATTCTTTTGAAGATGAGTGCCCTCGCTACAATACTAGAATATCGTTTGAAAAAGTAAACTCGGGACCGAGTTGAGTCTTTAGAATTTGATCAACTGAATTGTTGATCAAATACGATCTTTTGTTACGAAGTTATAATCATTCAAATTGTCAACAATTTTTCTTTGGTTTTTCGTTGTTGGTTCAATTGTGCTCCTCATTGTAAACTGTAAACAAAGATGAATGTAAAATAACAATTTATAATCTTTCATGGAAATTTTATAAGCTTAAAGCAAAATACAGATTCTGGAGATTCCAATGATTCTCTAAAAGTTAATCTTCCCAATTATATTTTTTTTATTATAATTTTTCTTTATAATTTTTCTTCGTAATCGATCAGTATACTCTAAACTCGATCACAATTTTTTATTCAAGTGACATAACATGACGAATCAAGGACTGATATACATCTTTCTTTAATATTGTACACTTTCCAAAAATAATTTAAAATATAACAACTCTCAAGAAATGAATGACTTTCTTTCATTCGAGATATTTAAAGTGCAAGGTAATCTCCTACGAAAGAATTCACGTTCTTATTCTGATCAGAAGGATCACTTTCTAAAAAAATTTTAATCCCCCCCGAGTTACCGATGAATAATGACACGAAAGCACGGATGTATCGGTACGTTGTGGCTGTAATTCAAGGCTTCCTTTACCTCGCGGCTTCATATCGTGCGCTTAGAAAATCGCGCGCAAATTGCATACAATTATCAAGGCCTACCAAACGTAGCCGCAATTCAGAAAATCAACGAAAGACCAAAAGGGATTCCGAGAAAACGCTAATCACCGGCCGTTCAAGGTGGCGAGGAAACTTTTCAACCTCGAATGCAATTACCACCACGATCTTCCCGAGTTAGGCGAACGTCGGTTCCACGAAACTGTCTCCAATTTCGTTTCGCGGTAAAAATACCCCCAAAACGTTTGTCGAGATCGATAGGCGATTCTGAACAACAATTGTTCTCGTTTGCTTGAAATTTTTTCTCTTATCATTTCGAAGGATCACTCAACAAACTTGAACAAACTTAGAACAACGTATTATATATATGTATGTAAAAATTGTGTTTAGAAACTCTGCTACTATTCCTATTGCTACGTTGAAGCTCTAATTAACTAATTGTACATGTTGAGTATTTCTAAAAATTTTAAGAGAAGAAAAAGATAACTTAATTATGAGGGTGAATTGTAGTCTGATTAACTTTTTTCTATTTATTATTATTGTATATAATTTATTTATTATATTATGCAAACTCGACTTTCGTTCGTTGCATATTCATTATATCTTTTAATGAAAATTTCAGCAAATCATTTTCCCTATGTTATATTATATTTTCTTTTGTTAGAATCTTTGGTAGAATCAACATTTTACATGCTGTTAATTTAGTCGCTTAATTCAAATTTGGATTTATCGAGGAATTGCAGATACAAACAGCAATATATTATAAAATTCTTAATTCTACAGTGTTAACACAAATATAATTATTCCCCCNGTTACATTTTACATGCTGTTAATTTAGTCGCTTAATTCAAATTTGGATTTATCGAGGAATTGCAGATACAAACAGCAATATATTATAAAATTCTTAATTCTACAGTGTTAACACAAATATAATTATTCCCCCATAAATCTGACAATGAGTCAATTACTACAGTCTATCTCATTATCAGAGTGGTAACTATTCCGACTACAATAATCAAATCTTACATAAAAATCCAGCCAAATATTATCAGTCAGATACTGCAAAGAAAGAAAAACAAAATCACTAGCAAACAATACAACAATTACCTCGTCGCAGTTCTAACTTGCCATTCAAACTATAAAAACCACGCTCTAAGCCAATACTCTTCGATCCATGTCCCTTCCTTCAACCGAGCAGTTCGACCACCGTGACTCGGATCAGCCTATAAACACCCCCATCCATCAACCCTGTCACTCTCGAAGCCTGGAAAGCTCACGATGAGTCGCGATATCTCGCTTCGAGAAGTTGCACGAGTGCCGGCTAAAAAAAAAAAAAAAAAATTAAAAAAAAAAAAAANAAAAAGAAAGAGAAAGCATCGAGCGATTCATTCATCCATAGAAAAAGCCTAATTACGGAACATTGAGGACGAGAAGCCTTCATTAGCGGCTTGTGGAATTTCCACCTTTTAAGAAAAAAAACCAACCCTCTCCCCCTTTCCCGTACACACGTGCATACGGAAGACGCGTTCGAGACAGCTACATGGAAAGGATAGTTGATTGGACGAAATGTATTCATGTATGCATATGAATTCAGAGATCAGGGGGGCGGTGACGAGGGGGAGAGGGTGAGGCGGAGACGGAGACGTCGCGACGCCTCGATGTCTGCTGCGGGCTAAAAGCTGGCTGCTTGAAAAACATCTTAATTGGACTTGGCACGCTGTCGCGATGCCAATGGGCCCCTATTTCTCTCTCTCTCTCTCTCTCTCTCTCTCCTTCGCAAGGGAGCGAACAGACATCGTCTTCGACGACGCTGTATCTCTCCCTACGTCATCCCTCTTTTCTTCGCTATATCTAGCCTTCTTCAGCGTTTTGGAATCGAGATTGCCCGATGGAGCCAGACGACTGGAGACGCTTCGTTTCCACGCCGGGACCGACGCGAATGTAAAATGAGAGAACCTCTTTTCGCCGCGTAAGAGGATCTTGTTACGAGTGAGGACTTCTTGAAGGGTTCTCTTCTTTCTGCATTCTCCTTTCTTTCGTTCTTTCTTTCCTCGTTCGCTGAATTGTGCTTGGAACATGAGGTGCAATAATTGACGGGTTGAGCGTGTCCAGGGATGTTCGAACATAATTATTACCCTCTTGCGTTAGTTATTTAGCAAGTTGGAACAATTGACATTATTAGAATCACTTTCGATTTTATAGTTTCGAAACTTTGCATCGGCAGGCTCGGCTAGTATCTAATCTGTCGTAAAAGTTTTGCTAGAAGACATTTGTCAATCTCTCAATAAATGGTTATTAAATTTCGAAAATAAATCGAAGCAAGGTGTTAAATTTTTAACAAGCGTAAAGCATCATTTTCTAATTTGTAATTTAGATCCTCATTCCGTGTTCAGTCCAACAGTTACACGATTGTCATAAATATTCAATATTTTCAAGCATCATCACTATGTCATCAATCTGAATCAAAGATGGGAAATCTTCAACGCGATCTTTCTATTTAATTGAAAGCGATAGACGACCGTATATCAGGTGTTGAAGTTAATATTCCATGTTTTATGGACAAAGAACGCGTTCGAGGAATCAAATGATAAAGTAATCGATGGGAAAACTTGTTTCATGTATATAAAAAATATTCCTCGAAGAGTCAGGTGTTAAAGTTGTCACTCGCAACTTGCGTGAAATCTGATTTGTACGAGTTTTCAAAGGGAAATATAGATAACATTTGTACTTAAGGCAGACCTCTATACCTGTATAAATATACAGTTCCTCCCCCATAACACAATATTCCATGACTTTTCAATTTGATTCTAAAATAAAGCCCTATCGATAGCCAGACAGCGGCCAATATCTCTCTCTCACGGTGGATGAGGTGGCCACGAGTATCTCGAGAAAGAAAATACTTTTCTTAAAGCTGATAAAACCAGCGAAGTTCCTTCTTCGATATCGACACCGAGGGGAGGGGAAGGGGGGAGAGAGGAGGGAGGAAATTCTTACCATCTGTCTATTGTGATAACAAACATAAAAATTGCCTCAACGCGAAAGATCAATAGTACCTATACGTGACGTCGTACGAAAGCAAACACGACAATATCGTATATTAAAACCGGGGAGAAACGAAATTCCCTTCTGCGCGATAAGGAAAATATTGCGTAAGGACAAATAAAATTACGAATTTATTGAGCGTGTCTTTTCCTCGGAGCAGGAATTAAACGGAAAGTATTAATTTACAATTTGTAATTTGATTTGTAATTAAATGAAAAATATTCTCTCCGTGTTCCTAATTAGTCGGCACATTTGTATACTTTTTTTATCCGATTATTGATACAATTTATTTCGTTTTCGACGTATAAATATTTAGTTATTAATTTAGGTTGCCGTGTTTATCAACCAACTGAAGAGAAAAAGATCATTCGATCGTCGTTTATTTATCAAAGTAGGCCGATATATACACAGCTGTCATTTTAAAAGTGTAGAGTTGAAACGATGGATAATAGTTTGAAAATTAAAGTCAAAAAGCCTAAAATTTTTGCTAAATCATTCGATCGTCGTTTATTTATCAAAGTAGGCCGATATATACACAGCTGTCATTTTAAAAGTGTAGAGTTGAAACGATGGATAATAGTTTGAAAATTAAAGTCAAAAAGCCTAAAATTTTTGCTACAGCATACAGCCAAGATGATAGACTGGAGCACGATGCTATACTCGCTGCGTCGGAAGAATTTAACGTGCATTGTCGAACTGTATCCCATTTATGGATACAAGCAAAGCTTTCAAAGCAGTATCTGGCAAAGCATACAGCCAAGATGATAGACTGGAGCACGATGCTATACTCGCTGCGTCGGAAGAATTTAACGTGCATTGTCGAACTGTATCCCATTTATGGATACAAGCAAAGCTTTCAAAGCAGTATCTGGCAGTTCAATGTTAACTCTCAAAAAATTACTAAATGTGGACGAAAGAGGAAAGATTTCTTTCAAAACTTGGAAAAAATTAAAGATATTTCCTTGAATCAAAGAGAATTAATTAAAAGTTCTGATTGTATGATGTGAAGATTGCCTACCACGTAGTAT
>NIPQ01121480.1:0-12839 GCA_002806875.1 Lepidotrigona ventralis hoosana
TTTAACCTGCACAATGACTCGTGAATCGATCTCGCGCCACGAGATGAACCCGATCCCCGCAGCCCGCCAATAATCGCTCGCAATAATAGTATCGTTTCCGCGTTCCCTTGTTAATGAATAAAAATCAGCGAAACCGAGTGAACCGAATAATGAACAAAAATGATTTACCGGACGGGAATTGATTTTTTACGGTAGAACGACGATCGGCAACTCCCCCTGGCCCGACCAGCTTTTAATTAAGGATCGCTCGGTCGAGATATATATACGTGCCACCATTCTGTGTATTAAACGTGTTTGTTCGAAGAATTCGAGAGGATACCGCGTTGGAGTATCGGTGGAGTTTCGATTGTTTAAGCTAATTAGTTATCAAACGGATTTAATGACGGGAGATAATTGGATAATCGACGACGAGCCGTTAAAACTGTTGGTTATCGTGTAGCTTTATATATATGTATGTATATATTTTTTTTAACGAACCAGAAGAAACGGAAGACACGCAAAAATTTGTTTCACCGAAATTATTTGGATTCGTAGAAAAAATTTTTGAAATGAAGAAATGACGATTTAAGTTCAACATTTCGGTCTTCGCAAGTATGTCTGAGAGTAACAATGGTTGAAATAGTTGAACAAGATTGTTAATTATTTCAAATTGGCCAATACTGTTTTAAGATATGCCATTCTCTGAAAATTGTTTAGAAAAGTTCCTAAATTCAATGCTTTGTCTCCCTCTTTTTTCTGTGCAGAGTATTCTCTTATTCCTGTGTAGAAAATAAAAAATTAGGGAGACTATTTCGTTTTTAATTGGATAGCCTTAACGAAGAAATTTAGGATTCGTTTTCAACTGCTGGGAACTTTGGGTGCAGTTTCGTACGATTCTTTTTAATGCTTCTTATTATTTCTATAAAAGAAAAAAAAAGAAAACAATCTGTGTATTTTTAACGTTTAATGTTATATACACACAGACGCAGAATTCGACGATATGTTGCTCGATTAAAGTAAATCGCAGCACTTTTGAACAACACTAGACGCAACCAGAGGACCTTTTCCCCTGTTAGTTTTAAAATTCACTTGACGCAAGTTAATCCGTACCACCTGCGTCCCAATTAGTAGAAAATTCTGATTAAGCGTTCCGGTTGCAGTTTCACTGGTCTGACAATAACTTCTTTGGGAAACGAGCTACGTAGACGGTGCATCACTGTTTCACAGTCTCGAAACTTTCCTTGAATTTTATCGCCAACTTCCGCGAATATTGTTTTGAACAGCCAGCGTGATTGAAACTGAAAAATTTCACTTACACTGATTAATATACAGACAGACAGAATATAGTACTTTATTTCATTTTAATATATTTTACTACATGTGATACATTTAACACATTTTTATCCTGTTGAGTATTATTGTTTAATAACCATTTATTTGAATCATTTGACACGATCATTTTCATTTTAGCGATTCTCTCATTTTTAGTTCGTCATTTCCATCTTAGATCATTTAATAATCTTCTTTTTTTATATCATTTGGCACGATCTTTTCTTTTAATAATTATCTATTTTTTAGTAACTAATTCATTAAGGTGCAACATTTCATTTGCAGTTGTTCCCAATCGATTTATATTATCAAATCCCATTTCTTAAATATTGGAACTACGAAAGGAAATTTATCCAACGATCTGTTTAGTATTCCTTCGTTTCTCATCTAGAATTGTGTCTGTTACCTAGGATTTTATAAAATTTCAAGAAATCAAAGTATTCACAATATTAATAATGATAAATTACCATTTGGTCCTTAATTATTTACTTTAGTACCTTTTATAAAAGTGAACACCAAAATCATTGACTATTGCAGTATAAAAATTCATACAAAAGGAATCAAAAAAGTATATATATATATATATATATATATATATATATATATATATATATATATATATAAAANCAGTATATATAACACAGGAAGAGAAACGAAAATTATTCAAATTGCATCGTTTAAAAGTATGAAAAAGTACTTCGACAGTTCTAATAATAAACTAAGAATGAGACTAAAGACGCGATTATTAAAAAGAGAGAGAGGAAGCTTATACGTGTCTAAAAGAGAAAAAAAAGATATCTTCAGTTTTCGTGTGACCCAGTGAGAAGCTGTCCAGTTTGTTTTCGCGAGATCCCGCTACTTGGGAAATAATGTCCAGCAAATATGGGTTGAACACGTTCGAGGTTTCGCTCTCCAACCCTTTCTCGTTCGCTTTGGAGACTGACTCAGGGGACGACAAATTTCCCTCTCGTCGACACTTGGCCAGCGGTTGTACGCGGGCATAGGCATAAATCATTCATCGACGCGGCAGGCCGAGAAGCAGGATGAGAAAGGGTCTGTTTGCCACGGAAACGGCCGATAAGCCACGCCATTTACACCGCTCGCACCCTCGCGACACGTTTTCGTTTGTACAAGCGCTGATGGCTGCTGCTGAATTCTACGGCGAATTCGAACTGGAGCACGGTGAAAGATCTCTGGTGAAGGCTCTCCGCCGTGAAGAAATCCTGAGGAACGACGTGTGTTGTGCAAATAGAGATCAACGTGATGATTGATGCGGTGGAGTGAATATAGCGGTCAATGTACGTGGCAGATTTAATGCGATGATTCACGACAGCGAGTCTTATTAATATTGAATGAACGACGATTTTTGAGATTAATTTATTTTAATTTTTGTTAATCAATCTCTTATTACTATGATAGTACTATAATATAATGCGAGTCTCTTATTCTCTAAATAACACTAATGGATCATTAAAGAGTTTATTGTACTCTGTACATTTGTCTATAACGATGTTAAAACTAAAATTATCTTAGATTTTATCTATTAAGCGATAATTTCGCTTGAAGATTCGATTGACTATTACCTTTACTCGGTAAATGATGTAATTGTCAATCTAGTAAACTCGTTGGCAGTGTAACGTTTAGTATAATGGATTCGATACGTAATTGAAATTCAATAGAATTAGGTAGTAGACTTAATATAATGGTCAACACACGGTACGTTGCACATAACTATTAACATGTTATTAACGCAGGCTTTCGATTAATGCAATCGACAACGTAATCCATTTTCACATGATCGTGAACATATTATTCGATATTAACGGACTCAATAGAGTTTGACACAAGCCAACACGATTGAAAAACTTGAATATTAAAAATTATAATTTATCACGCTCTGTTTAAGATAATCCACATGATATTCGTTTCAATGGTTATTCATTAGGCGATGATATTCAGTTTTCATGAAATTTTCGGACAAGTTGCTTGAAGTTTCTCAATGAAATTCTGGAAGTTCTGTTGCGTAACAAATTCTTCGATAATGTTCGTCAGAAATATAATTCGAGATATCGTAATAAATTCCGTAATAATAGGACATAAATAAATTCAATTAATAACGGTAATAAATAAATAAACAATATAGCGAAGTTGACATAATATGCAGTGTGCCATGGTTAAGTAATTCGATTTCACAGATAATTTTGTTTAACGATGAAAATAACCTGCAATAATAAAGAAATTTTTACTTCGAATACTATAGATTATAAATTAATAAATTTAATTCACACGATACGAGTATTATCTGATCATCGTTCGTATAGTTATTATTAAAATTGTGTTATTATCCGCGGGAGAAAGTATCTGACACGAATATCGCGACTGAATTGTTAATAACGAAATCATGGCGAACTGAAAATTCATGAATGCCGCGCGTAATCGTTGCTTTATGAATGATTGCACACGCGTGAAGTATCATTTCGACTTTTCACCATTTATTTCCCGTGAAATCTCCATGCAATTGTTATTATCGTTGTTATTAATAAATTAATACTATATATATCTAATATATATATTATATATACATATTGTGTGTGTGTGTGTGTCAAAATTTTAACATTTCCGAAGAATCTTGTCCGCGACAGAATTTCTGAATTTCATTGGAAAATTAAAGCAACCGATCGAAAAATCCATGAAAATTGAACATCATTGGTTTATGAATAATCATGAACGGCAGAGTGACACATAAACGCTCTGTTATTTAGCATGTCAGCCGATGCTTTTGACGTTCTTTGATGATTCACGATTCGATGGGACACGATAACCATGCCAACGAAAACGAACCTCGATTTTTTTATCGTACAATTTTATCCTGTCGAAAAAAAAAAAAAATGGTATTCTCAATAACGAAAAAAATAAATTCTGATACGAAACGTTCAACCTTCGAAAGTAGTATCGTGAGATTACAGTAATTTATACCGGACTAAAGTGTTCGATCTTATTTCGTGACACGCGTTAAGAATTGGAAATTAAGGAAATGAAGTTGATTTTTCCTGAAATTATCGAATCCCTAATAGGGACTAATGACACTAGTCAAAAGTTTAATTCATCCAAAGTGTCATTTATCAGGAGGATGTATTTGTCGCTCGTCTCTACGAAGCGAGAAATCTGTAAGAAAGATTTCGGTATGGTGAAACTTTCCAACAGAACCGAGGGAACCATCGCCAAAGCAACGCCATCGCGATTGAAACATCTATGGCGATGAAACAATGCTTTGTACTCGGTGGGAAAGAAACCATTTCCGGCGACTTTTGCGACACAAAGGTGGCACAGGATCACCTTAAAAAGCATACCGAGGAGAAGAAACTTTCGAACCTGTTACAAAGAAGAACCGGAGACGGAACGACCATCCGTATTACTTCGAAAACTACGGATATTCCAGTCGAATCTCGTAATTTTTCAATAATAAAACTTCTACTGCGCCGTACTCTCCCCTCCCTGTCTCGCCTTTTGCAAGTTGTTTTTTCCATCCCCGATGGAAAGCGTGGAACATGCCACAGAAGTGTAACAGGAAATTGGACGGCAATAAAACGAATGTTTCGTCAATTCTAATGCAAACGAGTCTTTTTTTTTTTCTACTGAAAAAAAAGTCACCGACTTTTTCACTGTAATGGGTTTTACGTTTTACGTGCTGGGTATAATAAATATAAATAAAGATGTTCATAAATTGTTGCCTCAACGTGCTTTCGATTCAACGTCAAATTAAATATCAAATTTGAATATTTCAAACTTAATCGAGCAGCCGGTCGATCTGAGATCGGTTTTTAATCGAGATTGAAAGAAATCATTGAATAGATTTCTATAACGTTCATTCGATTATTTAAATAATTTCTTTATTAGCTTCTTAGAGTTTGCATTATGAAATAGCAATATAATTTTTTTCAAAATCAGATTAGTTTTTCGTGCCAAGGATGTTCGTGATGACAAGAATGTAAAAACGAGAAACACGTTACGAAGATTCAGAAGAAGATGACAAGCAAGATTGTCTTAAATTTTCAAGCTTATTCTTTTCGAAAACGAAGCCTTGAGAAATTTAATTCTTCTTTCCCTTTAACCGAACGTTAATTATTGCACGTTGTTTCTGCGATAACGGGGACGACACGTAACGAATCGCCATGTAAATGGAAAAATGCATGATACGAAGAAGCTTCCATCGTTCATTCGTCCCGGGCTGATTGCATCCGCCGCTGACACATTCTTTATTTAAATGAATCGATCGCGGCGATGTTATGCGAGGCGTTCGAGGCACCGTCGATTTATTGGATCATTGATTCCCCATAATTCGGCTGATTTTATGGTGATCGGGTTGTAAATTCAACATCGTGATTAAGGCGCTGAGGAACGTATTGTACAAGAAGATATATGGAGCATAACTGGTGTATACGATGGAACAGTAATCACGTGTGCAAAAGACAGACGGGAAACTGTATATAATGTTTGCAATAGAATATTTAACGAGAGCAGTGGATATTGTTTTCTTCTTCAAACTTTTGAAGGCAACAAAGACAATAATTGTCAGAAATTTTAATATTAAAGTATTTTCAAAGAATGATATTACTTATAATAGACAATGTTGCCGTTCATTTTAATAGTTTCGCACGTTGCTATATTAAATAAAATAAAAATAAAAATCTAATATTAAATATAAATATATTAAATATAAGTATATTAAATAAAAATCTTCGTTATCCTATCTTTCATTGTTCTACAGACTCTGCAAATTTCGAGTAGCTCGAAATTTTTCATAGATCCATTCAAATGTAATGGAGTATCGGAAATGATTACAATAAATCTCAAGATCATAGAAATACAATAAAACATCAGAATACAATCTCTTTTAATATACAGAAATAAATATATAATATAATAGTACGATACAACGTAATGTATAACACAATAAAATATCGAAGTAATATTCCAGCGAATATTTTCCAAAACGATGCGTCTAATTGTTCGTAATCCCCGTGCAGCGAAACCAAGGGAGGGAACCCTTTAATCCCTTAAAATATTTGGTGGTGGCGCGTTTTTTCAATTTTTATTTCGTCTCGATTTATGCTGTTCAATATTACAGCGTAGCCGGAATAACGCAGTCCTCGTTCTTGTTAATGCCGCCACAGAGGCAATTCCTTTACTTTTTTAAACATCCCTTGAGAACACACCTTTCTACCCTATTTTACTCTTTCCTTTCCTTGCTCCGCAGCCAGGAGTAGCTTCACTTACACACAGCGAGCGTTTTAATTCCTTTGAATCATATTCCGCCCAGCCGGAAAGCCAAGAATCT
Organism: Lepidotrigona ventralis hoosana; assembly: GCA_002806875.1. Lineage (NCBI taxonomy): Eukaryota > Metazoa > Arthropoda > Insecta > Hymenoptera > Apidae > Lepidotrigona > Lepidotrigona ventralis. The sequence goes on from NIPQ01121480.1 coordinate 6,647, forward strand.
TCCAGCTAAACAGCCTGCCCATTGATTAGTTTTTTTTTTTTTACGGTCAGAAAAGCATGCGGCGAATAGCGAATATAATTTTTCTTCAGAGGGTAACCTCTTCAGAAGATCGTTCCGCGTTTTCCGTTTGACTACTTGCACTCAAACGTTTCGAGAACTCGTTCGTTTCTACGTTCAGTCAGTTTTTCACGTGGAAAATCTTCTTTCTTTCTTAATTCTGAAAATTGAAAATCGTAGTTCTTCCTTTGTCAGAAATTGTCAGAGACCAGTATCGCAACAACGCAGTATCTTTGAAATATTCGACAGATGTAATTCGACCAGCGTCGATCAAAAAAGCTTGATAAAAAACCAGTCGAAATATCATATATCGAGGTTCAACGTTTCTTCGTCTGGCCTCCGCCAGCGCGGATCACGCAAAATCCGAACGATCCGCGCTGAAAGTGGAAATAATCAAGTTGGAACAACAAAAGAACGATAAGGATCAGCAGAACAGCATGAGAACTACCGATCTGAATTTATCCCGACCATATTCTTAATCGTTTCGTGCGTTCCTTTATCCACGAAGTCATCAAATTCCTGCTACCTCCTTTATCCACCAGGTTGAAGATTTTTCGTGTTTCACCCGCGCTCTACGCTTTTAACTCGACCTCGGTAAGAATCAAAAAGAATTCAATTTGCATGAGAAAGAATCTCCGCTGCTCAAACGTGGTTTTACAACCGCTCGTAAAGGTCAAGAGAAACGGGGTGGGAAGGAGGGGGGGGGAGGGTAGAAAGTGGCAGTGGAAACGAAAGAAAAAAGAAGGCAGAAGGGAAGGAGAACGAATAAAAGGATACCGTGACTGCGGTGTAGGCAAGAAAACACGACGAAGAAAAATGAAAACAGAACGTTCCTGATGGCGTGAAATTACGTACAGTGGCTTGCAAAGACATTCGTACGGTGATGCGTATTTTTACGTACGCGCATTTCTTGAAATTGATTAACTCAACCATACTGATTAAATTTATAGCGATTTTCAGAATGTATACACGCCAGTTACGAGAAATATTCATCTAGCATGTCTCTCGCAGAGATGACAAAAGTCTTTGAATTATTATTAAAATTAATTTTCCATTGCTTTAGCATTAGTCTCTTTGTTTCTAACAAATAGTTATTGTAGTGTCTTTGTTTCTAACAAACAGTTATGTATTAAATTCACTGCAGTAAATATTTTGTAACATTTATATGCTACATAGCAGAATCAAACTGTAGTCAGTGCCCGATTAAACGAACTCTTGATTGAATTTAAGTATTTAGTTGAACCTGAATTCCTCTTATATGAACGAAAAGTCACCAGTAAAGAGAATCAGTGAACTCCAATTTTATATAAATGTAAAATAATTGTAAAAAAAAAAATTCATGCGAGCGGAGTTCTACTGTATTCCCAGATTGGATGAAAATTTTTCTAATACAAAGCATGGCAATCGTATGTCGTTACGATGCTAATTAAAACTTCGAAACGTTTAATAATTAAACTTGCACGTACAAATCTCAAAAATATTTTACATCATGCGCATATAAAAATCCCCTGCGACAGATGTACGAATACTTTTGCAACCCTCTCTCTCTCTCTCTTTCTTTATCTTTCGAACGCGAAACTACGGCCACTCGACGTAAATATTAATGCCACTCCTTCGACCATGAAGCGCAGTAATTATTTACAGGAGAGGAGAGGCCAGCAGCATGTGCCCTTCGTTTCTCTTTCTTTATGCCACTTGCAGGGTTGGCCGCCGTAAAGCGTTCGATCGTAAAAAACGTGAAATTCCAACGAGCCAGGAGAAAATCAAGCATGCTTATCTGGCCAATTTCAGTTACTCCATCCCCTATATATTCGTGTATATATATATATACATTTAATCGATCAGCTCTATGGAAAAGTATATGTTTGTGTCTTACCCGGTTCGTGATAAGTTGCTTTACGAGCCTGATCGTTCGATAAACGAGTCCACGCCCGTTATCGAATTGCTTTCGACGATTCTTTAAAAGTGGTTTGCGCGGGTGGATTTGATATTGACGAATGCACGACATACATGTTCCATTTACTAGATAAACGTTGTCGTTTTCGATTGTGTCTCCTGATTTAGACAATAATTGATTTTGTATCTCCTGATTCAGACAGTTGTGAATCGCGTTGGTATTTTTCTTTTTGGTTCTTTTTGGATTAACATTGCATTAGCAATTGCACGAAGAAGAGTTTCGATATTTCGATAATGATGCGAAATCGTAAAGTATTACGATTTGAATATATTTGAATTAAGATATTGAAGGTTGAATTTGATTGAATTGTGACTTTTAATGGCAATGAATGGTAAAATGAATATCGTCGGTAGATTTTTATGCGTTCTCAAATTTTTATCAATATAATTGAAAATATAAAGATTTGTTAGAAATAAAGTTTGCATCATCTACTATGTATATTGTAATAAATATTATATTTTGAATATTTTATACAGTTTCTGCATGTGTACTGTTGCTTTTAATTTCCCATGAAAGCCACAGTCTAGTTAATTATCAAATACTGGAAGAGATTTTCGTGGTTTGTTAAAACAAAAATGTAACATAAATGTAAAAAGTAAATTTATTGGGGATTAAAAAAATTTCGTTCGATGAATCACCAACCAAAAAAAAAAAAAATAAGTCAAAAACTCGATTCTGTGTCCCGGACAAAAATGTTACAACGTTATTCAAACCACACAATACGTTCATAAAGAAAAATTCATCACACACGTCGAAACGCGTCGACCTTTCAAAAATGTTGATAACTTGGCCGAAAAAATTTCGGGAGGGAAAAAGCAGCGAGGAATCGAGCGTTGAACGGGAAATGAAAGTTGTACGATGAGCCAGTGATACACGTGAAATCGAATCGAACAAGAGAAACAACTCGCCACCCATTCTGTTTGGATTTATTACTTTTTCAGGCGTGTTTCGTAAAAATGTTACGGCCACCAATAACGATTTACCGCAGAAATTACGCGCATTACACGAGGGAAGAAGGGGGGAAAAACAAGCGAAAAAGACAAGAGAAACAAAGTAACGAAATTCAGGCAGAGTTGTTTTTTTTTTTTCACGAAATCGGTGCACCGAGACGAATATGGATTTGTTTACGCGTCAGCGGACCATTTTCTGGGCCGCGTGTGTGCGCGTCTGAAAATTGCGAAACTGCGGGGGAATATTACCTCGATCGAGGAAATTAGTTTTTCAACAACTCGTTTTACCCTTTGTTTTTTTCGTTTATGAGTCGATCGACTTTTTTTCGTGTAAATGGACGGTAAAAGAAAAAAAACAGGGACACGTTCGGTACAGTGGAAAATTTATGTAATACGCATGAGTAGTCTCATGAATTATTTTTTTCTTTTTTTGTAGAGATTTTGGACAATCTTTGCAATTCTAACTTCTACTTTTTTCAAATGATTTAACTCTGAAGCATGTTTCTTTTTTGAAGATAGGAAACACTGACTTTAGAAAATCCCAGAATGCAGATTAAAGAAAATAGATTTTTTTTAAATAATATACGCAGTTATTTGGAAACTTCAACCATATTTTTCCAATTATACTTCTTCATTTCTGATTAAATAGCTTAACCTTTCATTCCAGATAGATGGAACTAACTCTAATTACATTTCACGTCTTTTCGTTAATATATAAAATTACTTCTACAGAAATACTACACAAAAAAAAATTGAAATTTTCATTTTCAAGTTCGCGACAATAATCGCAGAATAATTTATTAAATCTGTGGTATCTATGATTGATAAATTGAACTATTCAACAACCTCAATGAAGAGTAACGTTTTCAAAAATTTCACGGAACTACAGAAAAAAAAAGAGAGAGAGAGAGAGAGAGAAAAATGCAGAGACAAAAAGATCGGCGCACAGCAATGGACACTGGCAGAAGGTTGGATTTGCGAGCGATATTTTATAAAATTTTCAGCTCCGCCACTTTGTAATGTGACGGATGCACGTAAGCACAGTTCCAGCGGCTTTATGGGGGACTCGGATTGAAGCTGAGCCAAGCCCAAGATCCGACGATTTATGGCACTTCTCTACGTACGACATATGGTTACGATTCCTTTCTTTTCATTCGCAAAGTTGAGGACGTATATTGTACTTTGCATGTACCTCTATCGCGCATGAATCCAGATTTCATGCGCTGAGCGTGTGCATGTATTGTACATGAAAGTGCCCGTCTATGGTGTTCGTTAAATTCTATTTACCATTCGTTTGATGCCATTCAACTATGCTTCTCTTCCATTTCACTGAATCGTTGATCTTCGTGCAATTCGTTTTATCTTGTTTGCGAAGGTTCTTAAATACTAGAAATACCAGAGTCCGGTTAAATTGAACGATTCCTCGTGGAGATTTTACGGATTTGTAATAAAAATACAGTCACGAGTAATTTCAGTGTAGATTCATAGGCGTATTTTTTTTTTTAAATAAAATACTTACAATGTTATAAAATATATGTAAATAGAGGGTTGTGTTCTTTATCGTATTACAAACTGTTTTCTATTCCTTGTATTTTGGTTCTTCTCATCTGAGCAAGTTTTAATTAAAGGATTATTCTCAGTGTTTTATAGAATCATTTGTAATCTTTTGAACGTACAAGTGTACGTGAATACATTTTTAAATATTATTGTATGAATGTATTTTTAAGCATTTACATTTATAAAAATGTTAAAGTAGATTCTTTTAATTGTTAATTGACTTTTCAATTTTTCGATAACGTATTAACAGCCATTTATTTCAATTCCATCGACTTAAAAAAACACCCGTAACGAAACATGATTTATTATCAAATTTCAAGTCATCGTTTTTTTTAAATTTCCACTCTTCCTTTGTAACCTTTTCGATAACCAATTATTTTCTCGCTGATAACCTGGATATTCTGGAAACATAATATTCTCGCACATTTCTTTGTTTGTAATTATTTCAATTTCGATAAGCAATTATTTGCACTTTTAAGAATTAACCAGGGGAAAAAAATCACCGGGGGAAAAAACCAGCGGTCGCAATTTCTCGATTGTCAATCGTTGTAAACAACCGTAGCTACCTGTTTTTATTTAATTTTGAAATATCAACAAATATTGAAAATTATTTATATTTTATAATATTAATCCTCAATTGGTATTATTCGGTGATCAGGTATTTATTATTTTAACATTTTTAGTTTGTAGTAATTGGTATTTCCAATCTTAAAATATTTTTTAAAGAAATATATCCAAAAGTATAAAGATAGTTGAAACAAACACAATATTTCGTTACCTAAAATATCTCAGATTTAAAGTAATTTCATCAATTCTGCTATTACGCCTTTTATCTCGGTGACAGATAATACTTAGCAATAATTTATATACTTGTGAATTTGCACAAATTAATATTTCCACGAACATGATTTAAAAAACGGAATTTAGACAGTGAGTTGTCTCGCTATTACAATTTATATCAGGTCACATTTACTATATAAAATAAATAAACATTTAGGTACAAAATTGTTCCACTACTGCAATTTGAATTAGGTTATATTTATTATAGTTTAAATTATTATTATATTATTTTATATATATTTATGTACATATATATATATATATTATTTTATATAGTTATTAATTTTATATTATATTATTTTATTATATTATTTATAGTTATTAAATTATTATTATATTATATAATTTTATTATTAAATTATTATTATTATAAACTATTATTTTTCACCATTATATCATTTCAGATATTCTTTACATTTTTGAACATGTCGCGCGCATTCTGTGCATTTCTGTATATTTAAATCTCCCATAAATGGGTCCGCGGTCTACTTATAAAAACAGACAAAACGACAAATACAGAAAACGAGGCGGCAGACGGGCGAACGAAACGATACGAGAGCCTTCTCAATTTAACTTATACTCTCGTTTCATTATCGGGAAGGTCTGGTGGGCTGGTTCAAAGAGAGCTTTGCACCTCGCTGTGCGCGAAACTTTCGCTTCTGACGGTGTCAAAGGACCGGCCAGAAGTTTCGACCATCGCGCGAATAAGGGTGAGGACATTTTACCAAAGCACCACAACGAAAAAACATTATTCTACGGGCGCGTAAAGTGTCTGTTGAATTAATCGAGTTAGGCGATATAAAACGTTCCCCGGGTTTTTGAACATCTCTCC
>NIPQ01121491.1:0-12677 GCA_002806875.1 Lepidotrigona ventralis hoosana
TTTTTTTTTTTTTTTTTTTTTTTTTATATCCAAAGCTAATGAATATCCCTATCAAAGAAAGCAAAAAAAGTGGATAAAAAAGAATGATCATTAATTACATCGGTGACAAACGCGTCATCGCGTTTTACCATTGAACGTTGAAAATATTTGCGCGAGATGGAGACGATATTAACTCGCGCGCAAGGAGGGTATAAAATTTCAAAGAATCACTCGATTCCGATAATTATCGCGCCAACGAGCTCTCAAACAGATGCAGATTTTTACTCTGTGTGCATGTATGTGTGTCTCGCGATCAACGCTATTTTCAACGCGACAGGGTGAGAGTCGATGACTGCGTGGACTAGGCTGACCCAAATTTCGATGACTATCCCTGTATCGATCCCCCTCCTCCCTAACCCCCTTCGCTGTTATCGTGATAATGAAGGGTTCGAACAAGTTTGCCAGCGTACCGTTCGCCTGCTTGCCGAGAGCTAGGTCAAGTGGAAAATTTGACACATAATCGTTTCCACGTTGATGTGTGTCGATTGTCCATGATGATTCCCCGCCCGTTATGCTCCTATTCCACTTTTCCCGAGGAGCTCGAGCACGTACTAATATTTACCATACCTCGTATTACCAACCCTTACGCAAAAGGGGGTTAGCAAATCAAAATCTGGTGACTACATCGTAATCTAACTCTCGTTCGTCTGCAAACGGACGTATGTATCTCTATTTCTCTCTCTCTCTTTCTCTTTCTCTCCCCCGTCTCGAGCAGAGATTTGCAATTTAAAATGAACAAACCACTTGAGAAATTTCACCACGCCCCAATTCACCGGCGGCCCTTTTAATCTGAAAAATAGGTCGTGCGTCGATCGAGAACGTCTCTCCTTATCGCCTACCAGTAAGCAAGTCTGCCCGTGGAGCCGACAGCTCGATGATTAACCAAATTACACGAGCCAAGCGGCGCATTGTAATATCGAGTGGTTCGACGAGTGGCCAATACACGTTCCTACCCTTCAACTTTCCTCCGATTCCTCTCACGGTCAAACTACGTTGCACCAACGGCGCACGGTGTATCGTTCGATCCGAGAGAGGCTAGATTCTATTTGTAGCCCTTTCCCCGCTTCTCCCGCTGTGCACCATCCCTGCTCACCTCTACGCTTGCCACCCCTGTTTCCTGTACACACGTGCAGTTTCACGTGGATGGAGAAGGATGCCGCGAATAGACAAGGGCACGTAAAAGATGCGTGCACGTATATGCACGTGTCGAACGAGAGNGCACGTAAAAGATGCGTGTACGTATATGCACGTGTCGAACGAGAGGTGCATTTACGCGAGAGCGAGAGGGAGAGAGAGGGAGAGAGAGAGAGACAAGCAATGACAACGACAACAACGGAAAGAGGGGGACGAACGGGGAGTGGTTTCGCAGGGTGGAAATACGTGCGGTGAATCTTGGCTCACGGAAACCAACGCGATATCTGGCTTTGCCAGTTTTCTAACCCGTGGTCAGGCTCACTCCGCCTATCGATACCGATTACGTGTTCCTTCTTGCGGATTCGCATCACGAAAGGGGATGCAATGGGATTAATGCTCTTCTCCGTTGCCTATTCACCTCTGCCATTTGCTTCGTCCATCCAGGCCGACGTTCTCTTCTTCGACTTTGCTCGGAGCATGAATTTAGGGGAAGATCACCGGGAAATCCGATGACTGATTTACGTCACGAGTTGGTTACCCCGAATTCGGGTTAAGCGGATTTTCGGTTAATTGATAACCGGCCAGAGCGATGCGGTTAAGTCAGATTACGACAGGGAAACCGGGCGAACTGTTCGGCAAACGATGATTCGCTTTTTTTTTTCTTTTTTTTTTAATATCACGAGTCGAGCAACGATCGAGCAACAATGCAAGCTTCAATGTCTGTTGGAAAATAATATGTACGTCGTTTGTCGTGTCGCGCGTTCTCCGGTAAGACAGATGATCCACAGCGCGAGAACGTATTCGTACTTGCTCAGCCTCGCTAATTGTGAGTGGGTGTCAAGCAAGAGTCGCTTCCAAAGTTTTAATGATGTTTATGCAGAGCTCGCTGCTTAAACTGGAACAGTTAACACCCCGGATTCTCTACTCGCGATTACGATTTTTAAGCTCGGGGCAAGAATGAAATTAAATTCAACATCTTGCACCTTGTCGGTCTTGTTTATCCATTTCTCAATTATAAGTCACCATCGATGTATAATATGAAAACGAGGTGAGGCACAATTTATCGATTTTGTGATTAAGTCGGTTTTCTCAAAATCAGAAGAAACATCACCAGAAATTTTCCACGAACCACTGTAATTTCCCAACGTCACCTTGCAAAAATACGAGACGCCCTCTTATCAAGATTTCTCTACCCTCGCGAACAACGCAGGGGGAAGAGGAGAGAGGGAAACGTTACGAAACAAGTTCAAGCAAAGGCTAATCCGCTAGCTGGTAAATGTTGAATTGCTTGTCCCATTCCTCTTTGCCAGTAAACATTGCTATTTAAAATTTAAATTTACTCGATACCCGGAGTATCACCTCACCCCTTTGCTCGCAGCTGGCCGTAGCGAGTTCCTTCACCCTCGCAGTGGCTTCCGACAGATAAGGGAAATATCCCTGAAGTTGGATTACATTCCGGAGACCTTATCCTGTCCCCTTTCCACCACTCGAACGCGTCTGTGGACACGTTCCATCTGTATGGGTGCATATGTCTCTTATCATTTTGACTTTCTCCTTTTTTACCCGCCAGTCGATTTCATCGCTGTGACTAGCACCGTCTATCTGATGCGAATTACCGTCCCTGCAATGTATAAAATTTTTCTACGATGCCCGAGGAGAAATAGGAAGAAGGTTGCAGGAAGAAGGCTTCTTCTTCCGCCGTGGAATATTTAAGGATTTCGTAAGAAATATCAAGTCCAATGAGTCGCGGTTTTCTTGAATCTTTAGTTACTCTGGGACTCGAGATGTCAAGTCGGTTTTTACTTTCACACACGAGTGATTTAGCAATATCGTTATAATTGCAAAAATTTGAATATTACGAAAGTGAAAAGAGAAATAAAAAAAAAAGAGTACGTTATAGGAAAACAAAGGTATGCAAATGCTTTCATTAACCACTGATATGTTAATGACAATAAAGTAACATTTATTGGTGAAACAAATTGAAACGAAGTTTCTCATACATTTCAATCGTTTTGAATATCAAAAAACAAAAAAAAAACAGAAAAATCCCAATAATTGCAAAACACAAAAAAACTGTCGTCGGTAGGAAATCTTGGAGAACAAGTCTGAAGAGTGAGAAAATCGTTCGACTCCGCAAACACGAGAGGCCATTTCAATCCCCTCTGAGAGAGGGGAGAAGCTCGCGAAAGCTGGTGGCGGTCCGCTCGAGATTTCCATGCTCGTTACCTGGCCATTCGCACGTGACCGGCCAGTTTAATCCGGACATTTTTGTGAGATCGTTTTTACGGCACACGAGACTTGGGTCCCGCGGCGGCGAGATCTCTCTATCAGCGCGGTCTATGGAAATTCGAAACGAGCGGCGCACGTGCTACGATTCGCACGATCGTTCGTTCGACTTCGTCTCTCCTTCGTCCCTTGAGCTTTTTTCCACGCTCGTACGCGCCGGAGATCGAAAGTGGCTCGCGAACCACCGGGAATAGTTTTCGCGACGATGAATGTGTCCTAGGACTGGGTCTCTCTGGACGTAGAACATAACGTAGGATGTCAAATAAAAGAGCGATGAGACTTGAAAAGAGCGTCTACTTTCTACGGGACGCTTCGATACTACGAATTTGATTAGCAAGCACACACCAAGTGTGGAGCTACTTTGACGAATGAGCGATGGCAACTACTCAGCGGAATATCACTCATTGTGTGGAACGTGTTGGAGCTTCCGGAGATGGGATAATCTTCCATTATGCAGACCTGATGCGTTTGAGCGAGGATAATCAAACAAACTCTTGCGCTTGAGACTGGAAATTGTTTGGTCTAGAGTCGGGAGAATCAGTTTATCTGCTCTTTTCTGTTGCGTTTTCTAATTAACATTGAGTGCAAAGGTGCAGCTCAAGGCATTAGGAGATCTAATTGTTAGCGTATACACGAGAAATCATAAGATGATGATGTTGAATTTGGTTCAGGTTAGACAAACACGGTGTCTTTTGAAGATTTGCTCGCGCAAAAGGAAATCTCCTGCACGCGGAACTTGTTTAGTCTGGCATTTAGGGGAATTAATTTATTTCCTTGCATTTTCTAATGGGCGCGAAGGTGTAGTTTCAGGAATTGGAGATCGTCCATTGGAATTGTTAATATACATGAGGAACCATGGAATAGATTTGGTGTTGAATTAGGTTAATGTAAAGCAAACAAGATGTCTTTTGAAGATTTCCTTAACGTAAAAAGAGGCGTCAAATGCCTCCAATTAACACCGTTTGCGAAAGTATATTTTAAGAAATTGGAGATCTAATTGTTGGAGTACACAGGAAATGGTAACAACGTTGAATTAGGAGAACGTGGTCGAGCCGGCGAAAAGAGATCAATCCCAGGTTGACAATGAGTATCACGGAGCGTCACGCGTTGCGCATTGGTCAATTCACGGTTCGCGCAAAATCGCATGATATATCGGGGCTACTTTATCAACTGATAGCCCGGAGGTGCTATCGAAAGTTTGCGTTGACGGCACAATGTAACCAGGGTTGCCGCGGACTGCGGTCAAAGAGTTATTACACCATTATACCGAACGAGTCCATTGCCTATTTGTCATTAGCATTGGCAAAATATTGCCTTATGAATATACCATTAACGTTCCCTGCGCCGGTAATAAATGCGTAAATTGAATCGATTATTGCTAGAGATTCATCCGACTGTCAGTCGAGCCGCTCGACGGATAAATGATGGTTCTAAACTCGAAGTGGAACTGATTTAAGCGGGGCGAGACGCGCGAGCGAGCAGGGTTGTCAAATGTGCGAAACGAAAACGCCAAGCGAGCTGAATGTGGGAAAGAGGGTGAAGGGAAAACAGAGTCGAACCGAAGAAAGGACGGAGCAAACCGCCCATCTGCAATTCAGATTTCAACCCCTTATGCTTGCGCTCCACCCCTCTGCCTCGCGTTTGACCTTCCCCGGGCGAGGATTTCAAATTAAATGAATACAGATACGCGAAACTGATACGTTTCGAGGTTTCTGGTTAAGGTTCCGAGCGTCACGGCGAACGTATGATGGTGCGCATGTCGTTCCATCCAATTCAACTGAGGAATCCTTAGCTCGTCGAGCGTAATTTCAGTGCCGTCTGACGTGGCGATTAAAACAGGCACCGTGGATTACGCGGTGTTTTATTAGACGGAGTACGTGTAATTTCATTCACCTGGCATAGAATATACCTCGTTAAGCGACGTCGCTAAATCCCGTCGAAATGGGCCGCATTACGTGTCCCCCGGTGACGATGAAAGCTTCGTTTCACAGGTTCATTTGCCTTAATTATATACAAGATTCCGCGTATGAAATTCCTACGGACTGCATGCTGCGCGCGTGTAAAGTTCGATTGGATTTTACGTGAGAATAAACGTCGTTCAATGAATGAGAAGTGAAAATTAATATTTCTTTTTTTTTTTATTGATAAGACTAACCTAAACTTAACCTAAACCGGAGATTGGGAAAGTTAACGGTGAAACGAACATCGACGACGAACCATGTATGTATATATATCGTCTGAAATGCATCGATTTGGTCGCGTGCTTGATAGACTCACATAATAACTCGCATAATGACTCGTTCATGCATTAGATACGAGAGGAGGCTGCTGTCGCTAGGAGCATTTTTTTTTTTCGTCGCTCATGGCTTTTTTAAAAGCCGTCCGCAAGAGACATTAAAAGCCGAACGAAAAGAGACATTTATTATTTATGCGAGGGTGACCCGACGGTTTCGGAGAGAGTTAATGTTTCTGCCAGTCGATTAATCCTTCGTTTGAAAATTATAAGAGGTCTCACGGTAGTGACGACCCGTGAAGAATCGTGGGGTGCATATTTGAGCGGGACGTTCGACGGTCGGCCACCAACCACCGATTTTTTATTCACCTCGAAGCTTCACGGTTCCTTACACGTCCCCTGGGAATTCCAACCTCGATCGAACCTCTTTCTCTTTTTTCCCTTTCTTTTTCCTCCGGACGTTCTATCTTATCTCCATTCATAAGAGAAACATCCGGCCCGGATCCATTGTGGTGATATGAAAACGAATTTCTGGATGGACTTGAAAATTGTCTGTCAAATGTACAATATAGTGTCACTTTTTTCTCTTCGATGATTCAAACTGTACGCGTACGATAAATAAAAATATATACAAACACTATGCGGATATTCCTTTCTCAGTCTTTTATCAACATTTTTAGTGAAAGATATTTCCATTCGAAGAAAGGGAACTTCGAAATAAAATTTTTAAGTATTCTCCGAAGCAATGGAAATAACATTCATTGAAATAAAAGATATATTGAAAATAAAGACTCTTACGATATGATTATTAAAATAATCGCCTTGTTTAACGTCTGAATGAAAAATCTCAAAGAAGAAAAAAAAAGAAAACGCTGGAAATATCAGTTTTTCCAATTCCAGAGAGCGTTATTAAGTTTTCCCAACCAGCTCAGAACAGTGAATCGTGGAGTTTCTTTGACACCAATAGACACAATACAGCCGAAGAATAAAACATTTGTTTGTCACGGAATCTAACAGGCCGTCGATGCGTCCGGCGGATTTCATCGAAGAAGCACGGCTCAATTTGAAATTCAATGCATAAATTACAACGCGTGGCGGGAAAATAAAAACACGCTCGAGATACTTCCTAGGAGAGAATCACAGATTCCTTATCGATTGGAAATAAAATACAATAATTCTCCAAATGTTCGATTAAAAATGCAAAATACGAGCGCGAATGTTTTAGAACATTTAGAACATTAGAAAATTTTTTAAATTATCGGAAAGAGAGCATTACAACGTAGAACTTAAATTTCGTTTATCCTGTTAATTATCTCTAGTCTATTAATCTTTGGAATGCTCAATTCATTTCTCTAATATTTGGCAAAAAATTTACAAAATTATGAAAGAGGATGACAACTATGCTATTGACTTTTAGTTACATTAAATTTATCTATATTTGAATGTGTTCCTAATCCATTTAATTCACTGAATGTTTGACGTCATTAATAAGTAAGTTAATCTAAAGATAGTTAATTGTTCCGTATCCAGTGGACTTTTCGACGTTTAGATTATACCTAGTGCAAAGGTTCAAATCCTTAAAATTCTAGCACGAGTACTCGGTAAAGCAGAACACGATTTCCATGAAGTAACCACACAAATGAAGAAGAAATTTTCCGGAAAAGGAAAGTCGGCGAATCTCTTGCGTCGTAGGTTCGTTGAACGATCTCCCATCTCTGGCAGCGATCTTCGTGTCTCCTTAAAATGGTCAGACACATCCTTCGTCGTGTCACACGCTGCAACACCGGCGAGGAATCATTTCAATGCGTTCTGCTCGCTGTTCTCCGAAATCAACGTTTTCCAGCTTATTAAGAACGAACGAACGAACGACCGCTGCTCGATCTCGGCCCGAAGAGAAGATTCAGATTGGTAATCCGAGAAGAAGAGTCGAGCAGATCGGTGAACCCCGACGAAAATAACGAGTTCTCGGCGTTGCGCGACGAACAACACGATCGGCGTAATGATCGCGTAATGATAACCGAATCGAACTAACGACGCCAGTGATAATGTCACGAGGCTCGCTAGGCTCTTACGTTCCCAGCAAAAATAATGATATTAATTTGGTGGCACCGCGGGGCACGTCGTTAATACCGGCTTCCTGTTTACAGTTACCTACGGAACAGGTCCTCCCGCGTGTAGTCCTGCATCCTGTGCAACGCCACTGTCGGTGACTGTCTGTTTAGTTTCGTTGGTTTCTTGGCAGGTTGCCAGCGCAGGTGGAAAATACGCGGCGAGTGTTTGTTATTGAATAATTATGCAGTAATACGTATTTGCGTGATATACAAACGGCTTGGAATAATGGAAAATTGTTTTTCCTTTTGGTTTTTGTAAAATATAAAGAAAGGATACTTTTGAGAAGGTACATGGATTCAACTTAAATTTGTCACCTCTTGTTAGAAGATATTTGTTCCTAACTAATTATCAAAAGTTCAATCAATGCATTTCCAACTTTCAAGAGTTATGCGCCACAGAAGTGTTAATCTGTGCCAATATTTCTCTCCATCACTGTGCATACGTACTCTGATTAATCAAGTAGCTCATTGCCTACGTGATATTCATAATTGGATTTAAAACGAATATTAAACTGATGCTCGGCATCGTCCGCGTCCAATTCTCCATAAATAATCGTTCATTCAACGCCATATTTTATAGCGTAATTATTGTTCAATAAAGCCATATCACGTTCAGTTGACGAAATCCGAGGCAAAAATTCCCGGGATCGCGAGCGAATTTCGACGCTCAACGAGTGGCTAATACCGAACAATTTAATTATCCCCAAGGGGTAGGATCGGTCCTGCCTTTCGTTCGCCCGTTCGTCCCGTTCGTTTTATTTTCGAGGGAAGCTGTCGCATTATGCAAACCTTCGTCGCAATGACTGCGTTCACGTCCCTGAATAAATTTATGAGGCGCGAAGTGTGGCATTTCCGCTGATGGACTCGCTCCCGAACTTAATAACGTTCAGCAAACATCTAGGGCATCAACGCTTATCTTAATTACAGAGCAGACAACTTGATTACAAAGTGACGCCTTAATGAAGACACTTACGAGCTCCCCGGCCTTCGAGCTCGAATCGAGTGACTTGCGTGAATAGAATGTTTGCATTGTCTGCGTCGGGGGAAACACGAAGGTTTCGCAGACTCGATAAACACGCCACGAATCCGACGACGCGACGTTAGATTTTCACCCTGGGACCTGGATATTCCCCGGCCCCGTGATAAACGTCGATTGAATTCCTGTGTAATTTGTCGCCGCTTGTGATACGCGATTCCTCGCTGGTGGAAAAAGAACGAGAACCAAAGACGCCTCCAGGAGAAAATGTCGACGGAACGGGACGGGACGTGGATCATCCCGTCATTTTCATTTCGCTCGGTGTCTCTCAACGGTTGGAAATCGTCGTGATATTTCGTCAGAAATTGAATGATACCGCTTGAAGAGGCGACGACGTGCGCCGTGTTATTATCGAGGGGAAGTGAATTGTTATTCGAAGGCCAGCGAACGACAAAGTGCGCGCGAATTTTAAGCACGTACGGGTCTGCCACCCGTTGCGAGTGCAGCGAGTATTCGGTTGCTTTCATTGCGAAAGGGGGACCACTTCTTTTAACACTGGGCCCCCTCCCCCTGTCAACTGCACTCTGCAATTCTGTCGTGAGTTATTCGGCAAATTAGATGTAATAAATGTTCAGGAGTCGAGGCGTACTCGACCGTACTACGGCAAGAACGGTGTTTGAAATGGTGTGTGATTCATAGAGCCGTGGGCGTCGAGCTCATGGCTTAATGTAATGTTTCTTTTTTCCCTTCGTAAGTTGCGAGACGATATCTCCGTTCTCATGGAAAAAAGATCTCCCTCATTTCTGCTGGATGAGCTTGTTTACCAGGTACGATTGGCAAGAGAGTAGCAGGCATAACGCAAGTAATTTTCTTCCGGGCTTGTTCCTTTGATACTGAGATAAAGAGGGAACGGGTTCTTCCATTTCCAGCGGTTTTAATAACTTTCATAGTTTTAATAGTTCCCATGGATATGCGCAAACTGGGCGATTCTCTCCGATTTTAATGAACTAGCAGCTGGAACAAGGCGTTGTGGAACGTGACTAGGAAATAAGTCAAACCCAGCCGACGTGAAGCTCGACGGCAAAAGTCGATGGTTTATAGAAACCTCGCTAGAGCTTTAATCGTAATTGACGTCCACATGTGGACATATCAACACCGATCTGACTAGTCTAACGTTGATGCATCTTCCATTCGCGTGATCCTTGCATCCTTTAACCGCCTCACCAAAGAAGTGAATTTATTTTTTCTCGTTTCCTAACTTCCGCAGAATTCTTCAGAAATTTATTTGAAGAATTTGAAGGTTCTCCTTTTGATCCTTCAGTCATGAGCAATAACCTAAGCTATGGGAATGATATCAAACGCAGTTGTAAAAATTGAGATCCATTCTGTGCGAGCATAGCAAACACAACTACGCTCTCCAATCATAGAGAATATAGTTGTAAACCGGAATAAAATCAGCGAATTAAGAATCAATCAATGTCGAGTATCCAAATCTTTTGATCGCAACTATTATTTGAAAAATATCTGTCAGATGTCCGTGGATATTTCATTCCCTCCAGTAAATACGTCGATTATACGCTATCTGCTCCGAACTTGTTTTTTTCTTCCTTTTTTCGTTTCTTTTTCATTGCGTTAAGTGGCCCTACGATCGAGCAGTATAATTGAAATTCGTGAACGCGAACAGTTGCACGCGTGTGCGTACGTTCACGTATCCTAACACGATATTAATCAATTGGCGCACTGATCGAGATCACAATGGCCGCGCCATTACATGAATCGCATACTATTCCTCGTGGCCAATATAGCGTGCATTATATGCTAACGTACTGTCTAGATGACGACTGTTTTTGAACTGCGACGCCGCTGCGGTCTCTGTAATCGTTGATGAAACAATAGATGAATATCTCTGCAGGCCGTGATAACGACACCCGTCGTTAAAGTGATTATTAGCTAGGGATAGCCAGATGACGATGATAGATCAAGCCGGCTGAAAACAGTTTCGGATTGTGCTTCGATTTCTAATGAAATGAATTTAATCCTTGTGCAGCGACGGATTATTACTAATAATCCGTGATTTTAAAAATTCAACCTCTTGCATGTTCTGCCTGTACGTGTTTCAAGTATTATACGAAGCTATATTCTTTTTGTGTAGATATTATTCTATCCAGTTTTTGCATTATTAAAATTTCCCTAGAACTGAATAAAACTCTGCATTCTAATAATCGAGCGTTAACTTAAAACGTGACATATCTGCATAACTAAAACTCGACTCAGTTTTCGCTGTCTGATCGTTAATTGTTCGACCGTAAAAGTTTCCCGTGAAAGTCGCAACACGAGCATAGAATAAACCAATCGATCGAACGAAGAAACAAGAAGCAACAGTAAAATAACGATGTCAGATCGTATCTTCCCCGAATGGGACAACATCGGGAGAAACATGAAGAAGGTTGTGAAAAAAGTAGGTTGGACGGAGGCGAAAAATAATCCAGTTATGAATCGGTGGTCGATGTTCGAGACACGGTCGTTGCATTATTCAGCGCAATATGCGCATGTGAAATAACGCGCGATACGTTCGCGCGCAGTGTCAACAGTTTTTAAACGCGCGCGAAAAATAAATGCGGCCGAATATGCTGCTAATAACCAGCCGATCGAAGGCTCGCTCGGGGCCTCGTACTGATGTTTGACCGTACCAGGGGCGTTTACGCGCGAAAAATTGATGAAGAGGAACGACCATCGTTCCATAGTGGCCCGTATTTAATCGCCGTTTCATTAGCCTGATTTTGGCCGGCCAACGGTGTACCCGATGCATTATTCTGGCCATGGGGCGGAAATAGGGCGTTCGAATCGAGCAACAGCTTCGAGGTGGATGGTGATGCGGTCGGGTATAGTTCGCGCCGGGAAATGTCCAAGGGCGGCAGTGGCAATGAGAAAAGGGATGAAAGGATTACGCGGACACGTTAAGCCTCAAGAATCTCCCTTCACGCCCGGTTATACCGGCGTCCACCCACCTGTCCGTCTGGTCGCGATAGCTGGCTGCCAGTGGGGAAGCTAGACGATGGATTCTCTGCTAAGGACTTCCTACGGCTACGTACCTCCGATATATCAGGCCGGACGATAGCCCTGGGGGGATGAAGAGGAACGTTCACGAGGCTTTCAATGTCCGATCCGTCGCATTACCGACTCTGTGATAAAGCGTCGGGAAATATATCTTGCTACGTCAAATGCGAATTGTAGTGCGTACATTAGTGCAATACTGCATAAAATATATGTACCGTGGAGAGAATATCGCGCGGAAAATATAAGCGAGTGCTGTTCGTGAAATCTTTGCCAGACACGAAAATGGTAATACGGAAATGTATCCTTTTTACAAATACGAAAGAGCCATTGTCGTAAGGATAGAACGTTAAAAAATCAATTGTTTGACAGACTGCAAATTTGCACAAATTGGTGAGAGACAGAAGAAGCGAGCGAACCTTAAGACGGAGGGAAGTATGCCTGAAATCGTCCGTTATGGTGAAAAAAAAGTCGAACATCTGCAGGTGATCGGAAGGGAAATTTTTAGCGAGCGAGCGAACCAAGCAAATATCCGGAGGGGTTGGCGGGAGTGTAGAGGCAAATCGGGTTGAAATCAAGTGGCGGTAAATGCTCCGGGCAGGCTGCTAAGGCAGAATCTACGGGACGAAAGAACCGGCGAAGGAATTCCTGGGGGCCAGGATCGAAACGAGATAGCGAGGCGAACGGGTGTGTGAGCGTGTGAGCGCGCGCGCACGTCGATGGGAAGAATGAGGAAGCGAAAGGAACTGACGTACAGCCCCGAGCGGCATAGTCCTTTTCTTCGACTTTCCCAGCTGGCATCGTCTCTTCTCCGATCATATTTACATTTTACTCGTGAAATTCG
>NIPQ01121494.1:0-12608 GCA_002806875.1 Lepidotrigona ventralis hoosana
AAATAATTCAGGAACACAAAAAATCGTTTGTAACTTTGAAACTATTTATTTTTCGATTCATGTTTATTAGAACTTTTTTTTCACGTCTCTATTCACTCTGTATAAACGCAACGAAAAGGATCCACGGCCACAGTCTTGCAGCATTTTTATTCCAAAAATTTAACAAGTGGAAAGTGTATGTCCCCTTTCAAATAAAAATTCTGTAAAATTTTCAAGTGCAATTTTTCAATTATAATCCTTGCAACGTACCAACGAACACAGTCTTGCAGCATTTTTATTCCAAAAATTTAACAAGTGGAAAGTGTATGTCCCCTTTCAAATAAAAATTCTGTAAAATTTTCAAGTGCAATTTTTCAATTATAATCCTTGCAACGTACCAACGATTGACATCAATAGGATTAAGAAAACCCCAGAGCTGAGAAGCAAATTTCAACGGCCCAAATTATAGAAATCGAACAGCAACTAGTTGATGGATCTTCGTTCTCGCTTGTTCCCGAAATATCGATTCTCAAGTTCGAATGTTCGGAAAGGTCGACAATGAAGTCGTAAGACAACGTAACGGCAATTTAGAATTAGAAAATGACCCAACGTTTTATCGACTCCGCCGCATTTTGCTCTGTTATCTGGTAATTGAGATCTGAGGCTTCGCGTCCTGGATCCGCGCGACCTAAGCGGCCACAGCGAAAGTGACTTTCGCTATTGAAAGACCGCGACTAGCTCGCGAGAATCAGCTGAGCAATCTTGTAGCCAGGATATTGCCTCCCGATGATGAAAACGTCAGTGGACGCGCGTGGAACGTCGATCCTTCGACGGGGGTGTGTTTCGTGTCGCAAGTACTCTCGAAGAGGAGGCTCTTGGCAGAATGCGTTCTTAATGAACCCACGTGTCTACCACTTGTCAACGGTTCGTGTATACAATACCAACCTGACATATATATGTACACACATTGACGTATTACGTCCGCTATTCGACTATCTTATACATTATTATTATACATTATACTACACAATAATAATGAGTAATATATATAATATATTATTATATGTATTAACTTATTATCGTATACAATATATTATAATATCATACAATACAATATATTGTACATTATCATATTATTATATTAATTATTATACATCGATTATAATATATGGTATATTATCATATATTATCATATATTATAGTATATAAATTACAGTAGAACGAGGAATTTCCAGCGGTATTAACATTCTTTCGTTTCCTACTTAGACTTGGTGAGCCATTATCCTTACAAATTGTCATAAATATCACAGGCTAAACTATCCAAGAAAGGGGGGAAAATTCAGGCATTCCTAAAGGATTAAAACTAAGAACACTTGTCCGTTCAAATCTGTTAAAAACGATTAAACTTTTTTTTTTTTTTTTTTTTTTTAAAANCCTGCGTAAGAGAAAATTACCTAGTTGAGCGATCGTCAGGTGGCGCTGCGTGCGAGGGCCTGGTTACGTGCCCCGGGGCACGATCGCAAGGAAATCGTGTAATTTACAGGCGACAATACGGGCCCCGGTTCCAGCTCATTGAAGCACGAGCGGCCGAACCTTTAATCGGTGCCTTATCGATCTCACAACTAGCCTAGTCGTCGTTTCATCCAGCCGTGCAATTCCTCTGGATCTCGCGACCTCGCGAAGCCCTCAATTAACGCCAGGCTACGTGTTGAAAGATGATCTCGAAATTTTCTCGCGATTCGTGATTTTTAATCTCGCCAATTCGAGGATTACCTTTATAAATATTCGAAGGGAATAAAAATCGCCAGCGTCGTTGCCACGATGGCGTTTTAACGAGCTCGAACGAATTCCACCCGCGACGACGAGTCGATCGATCGGAGCGGAGTTGCCACGCTACCCGCAGGCGCCAGACCCTTTTTTCAACGTTCGATCGCCGGCGCGACCGATCAATTAGCGGGCTATTGATCTGTGAACGGTGCGGCACGATGACGATGCCTTGGAAAAGTTCCTGCCACCTGGCCAGACCCCCGCGGCACGGGCAGATGCGGCTCGAGATTCCTCGATCGATCGATCGCGCGCTTGCCCCCGTGATTTTTCACGCCCTGCCTGCAACCATGCTTCTTGCGCTGAAAAATATATATCACTATTCTGTCCGTGCACGGACTTGCTGTTTACGGTTCTTTTTGAATTTTTTTGGAGTTACACGAAACACGAAACGTTGTTAGGAATTAGTCAGGCATGAGTCGTCCCAAGGTTCGTGACTAGGAACCAAAGTAACACCAACCAAGGATAGGATATACAAGCACAGTAATAGAAAGGGCCTACAGACAGGAATAGTTTAACATTGCAGCAAGCGTAAGCTGGTATTATGACATTTTTATATCTAGTATAATTCTTAATTATACCCTTACAACGTAACAACGTACGAAGACTGGAAGCCTGTCTACCTGTTTCGCCTACTTTTACCAGCGAGTAAAAGTCTCGCCTCCTCGTTTACCCCGTTGCGGAAAAGAGCCGATCGCAGAGCGGAGCGGAGTGGAGCGAAGCATTTTCTGCGACAGACTGTCGTCGGTTTTTCACACGTCCAACGGTCGTGTGCTGTACGAGACCGGCCTCAACCTGTCCGGCTCTCAACGGTCATTCCCACAGTCACCTGTGCCCTCGTCGAAGACACTCGCTGGCCCATTGTAACGATCCCTAATACGCGTTATCCCTCGACTCTACCGGTTCGCCTATCCTCTCTATCTTGCTCTCCTCTCCTCTCTTCTGGTCCTCGTCTGTCGCTGATTTCTTCTCGCGGCGACACCTTGCCCGGCTCGGAGACAAAGGGATCGCGGTCGCGACCAAGCTTGAAATGCTAATCCGCTTCGGCAGGGGCACGCCGTGATGAGAGAAGAAGAGGCGCAAAGAAGGGCGAACGAACGAACGGGGTGAGAGAGGTGTTACCCAGAGTCCAATGTGAGTTACGGGACAGTCTTAATTTCGTCATTCATCTCGGCTGGAGAGAAGAAGACCAGAGAGAGAGAGAGAGAGAGAGAGAGAGAGAGAGAGAGAGAGAGAGAGAAACGTCAGGCCCTGATGGGTTGGTGAACGGTTGCGTTCGACCAGTTCCCTTCTTCTCTTTCCTCCTCTTCCTTTTCCATTTCCTTCTCTTCCTTCTCGCTTCCTTTACGCATCCGAGGCGTAAAAAAACTCGATGTCTCTCTCCCTCTGCCCGCCTCTCCACTCGGACTGTGTGTGAAATTGTTGTTTACTCAACGGACTGCTTACGTGTTAGCATATCGACTGATTTATAAGCGCGCCGCAGGTCCTGAGATATTGGACCGTGGTCTTTTTGCTTCGCCTTCTTCGTCCGAGCAATAGTCCCGTTTGGCCACTTTTTCAGCGGTCGACGCGCGGTGGATGATTGTCCGGAGGCCCGGAGAAAAGGGGTGGCCGCTTGATTGTGCGCGCCTGTCCGTACCTAGGGGCTTGTACAGGGTGTCGTAATTCTAACGTTTCGAGTATTTTGTCTGTTGTTAGTCGAGCGTTACATTGGTTAATGGATTAACTTCTAGAGTCTTTGAAATCGTGCTCTCTCTCTCTCTCTCTCTCTCTTTCTCCGAGCCGCCCCATGACCCTCCCCTTCGCTACTTTTGAAATATTTCAATGGCTGCGATTAGCGCGCTGCTAGTTGGCAAAAGATACACTCCGCTCTAACCCCCGAGACTTTGCACGAACTCGACTCTTCCCTCGTTTCTCCCTCGGAGAGGAAGTCTTTTAAAAAACGAAAACCTTTCGTAGATGTACGAAAATTATACGACTGTTTTTCACGTTGAAACAATGGAAAAGTTAATACGCAAGCGTGCATTGATAACGGTTCGTTCGATGCAATGCTCATGCGAGGCGTAGTAAAATCGTAAGGAACGTAAACGTACCTTGCACCGAATTGCTTCTCCGGAAGCGGCCGATTCCCGATTATCCAAAGACGTTGAACAGGCGGATTCCGTACGTAGAGAAGGTCTCAATGGCGTTATTAAGTCGCGCTTTCTCGTGAAAGCCCAACATCCTATCTAATGCCAGCGATCCATCATCCTCCTTTGGCGGGAGCTGCTGGTACCGACCTCGGGCAACTCGAGACGGTTCCCAGTTCTCAATAACATAATACCACTTCCTCCTCGTTGTCGTTGCTCGCCGCTCGCGCCGTGCCTGCGAACAAACGAGCTCTGATTAATCCAGCGATAATCTCTCTGTTTTTCAGCCAAACTGACCCACGATGCGATCGCCGTTTCCTCCTGAGAATCGAACTTGGCGATCGGTTCTCGTTTGGTTTGCTTTTATTGGGCATAAGGGAAAGTTTTGTCGTTTTGTTTTTTTTTTTTTTAATTTAAAATTACTTATTTCTTTTTTATATAAAAGTTAATCTGTTGTGTAATTCTCTTCATTGGATATCACTTTCTGCCGACGTTCTGAAAGCTTATTTATTCCTCCTGAAGAATGTCTCATTTTTTTGACGCGACTTTTAATGAATAATTGCCTCTTCGAAATCTAGAGATTGCAGCAATTTTACCAGACTGCATCACATAAGTTTTTTACTTGAACTTGCACAAGGCTATTTCCTTTCTCATGTTCGTTCACCGTTGAATGCTTCAAATCCTCTTTTGAATTGCACATTGCGATACTAATAAAGACAAAAAAAAATGGTTAATTAACCGGAATGCTTAATATAATAGGATAAGTATGTTTTAAACCGATCTGAGAATTGTTTCAACAGCTCTACTTCATCACTATCTACTAGCAAAAAATTGAGAAATTCGGTACTGCAGAAAACGACAGAACTTGCACTCAACACACTTACGGGGAAATTTACGATAGTGTCGCAAGAATGTTCTGAGAACTTTTCTCGATTCTGCAAATATCCATTTGAGTACGAAAGTTTGTCATCGATCGTCAGCGAGAAACAGTTTTAGGGCGGTCGATAATCAACGAGTTGGAAGAAACTCGAATCCTTTGTATTCAACAATTATAACCTTTATGTATGTTACACGGTAACGTTTGGAACCGACGCGGAGACTGCCCGAGGAGAATTAGAGCATCGTAAAGCAATGAGCGCGACGCAAACAAGGGGTTCGATCGTTGTAACCGATCCAACGGAGTGATCCGAACGTGATCCAACAGAGGCGCTTTCATGCCCTCCCCCCTGTGACGATGCTGCAGAACAGTAGTATTTTTGTGCCCCGTTAACCACATGCCCCAGCGCCGTGAAAAAAAAGAGCGTGCCATTGAAATTCACGGTAACGCGCGCGTTATCGAGAGATCGATAAATGCCGACACAGTGGGCCACGATCTCGTGTGAAACACGTGCATCGGTACGGCGCGGCCGATAAAGCGAGAGAGAAGGCTCCGACTTTTTATTGCTGACAGGCTGGAAGGGTGAATGGTACCTTGTACCCCAGGAACAATGACCTCCTCACACGCGTCCACCTTTCCCGCGATCCTCCAACCTCTAATTTCCATATTTTTCGGCCGTTTGCCTCTCAAGTCGAAACGACCAAAGTAGGCCAGTTTTGCCTGTGTAATTTTCTGCGAGAACATCTCGAGAGATACTCGGCAGGGTAGGGCTGATTTTGGCAAATCGTTAGATCCTAAGGATCACACAGAGATCTAACGCTACAGCTAGGACGTGTTTCGTTTGAAAATTGAGTTTTTACGAAAATCTTGTTGCGAAAGGAGGATCAAACAGTTGCTTCTTTAATTCGGTCCCGGTCCCCTTTTATTTCTCGAAAGTTGCCGCTCAACCTCCGCAATAATAGAAACCCCGCACGAGTGTCTCATCCTTAATTTGATCCTTCGAATCGAGCAGCAACCATCTAATTTCCGCCGGTCATCTAACGAGATGATCGAATCGCTAGAGCGACGTGTCACCCTCGGCACGACGCGAGGGATTACGTTTTCTCAAGATGGAGAAATGAAATACATGTGGTTAAGACGATGACGGTCGTGGAAACGGCCAATGTAAATATAAAGGACTGCGATTTTACACAGGGTAAACAGGCTCGTTTCTATCTGTGTTCCCGGGGTATCGGGATTAGCATTTAGGCCGGCTAACGGGACGTCTCGTGAAACATTGTTTCCTTTTTCCTTTTCCCTCGTTGATGCAGGTTTTATTGCACGTTGCTTGCTAGATAGAATGCGAAACGGATTAAACGCGTTTAATCCTGCGGTTAGAGAGCAAACAGTGCGAGGTGTAGGACAGATGATGAAGAGACGGACAAGAGCCGGCTGCGGTTGAAATCGCAAAGCCTCGATCCCGGTAAAACCCGTGGTTACGAGCCTCTCACCCCGTTGCAATTATGCCAGGGTAGCGTTAAACAGGCCGCAAAAATTTTACGATAGGCAAAGCGCGTAATTGCATCGTAAGCATGTTTTGGCAAACAGCAAAAAAAAAAAAAAAAAAAAAAATAAATAAAAAGGAGGAAGAAAAGAAGAAATTTGTCAATTCTGTGAAATATTCACGTCGACAGAAATAAAGATAAAACGAAATGATAATTGATCGTTATACGCTGCGCTTATCGGACAGAGTACTAGAGGCTAGAATCTGTATCTTGCGAATCTCGTAACGAAGCTTGCGAAACGATTTTATTGTCCTACACAGCTTAGGCATAAGGATAAGACGGAAGTGGTCTGGATAAAATGGATGTTAGATCCAGCGAAACGATTCCATTTACCGCGAGTCGCTCACTCGAGAAAGAGAGACAGCGTTATCGAAAGCTCGATCGTCTAATACTCGCATTAGTTAAATGCTCGGAACCGGTTATTAGCAACATTTAGCCATTATACCGCTTGGCATATCTTACAACGGTGTCTAGAGCGGCTCGAGGATTATTAGGCTTTTTCCAGCGAAACAGTTCAATATACACGGTGAGCCGAGCATAATGATCGCGCTGTGGCGCTCGTGTGGATCACGAGCAAAGGCGACAGTTTCAGACGTGTTTATATCGCGTTAAAATCGTTGTTTCGCGAAATTGCATTTAGCAGCTTCTATTAATAATGTATTAGCGCGTGATTTGTTTCAGCTGTTGTGATTAATGTAATTTCGCAAATCGAGAATAGAATTGAAAATTTGTGTCTCGATAGAATTATCACCGACAATGTTATCGACCGAGTAACGCCAGAACAATGTTTTCGAAGAGCAACGTTTTATCTTTTCACACTATCAAAAACTCATTCTCGTCTATTCCCGTGATCGTACCAAGGCACGCTTCGTGGAAATTTCAAAGGCAAAATTTTTCCCCTTCGCATACAGAAACCACTCTTGTATTATCGAGAACGACTTATCTTCCATCTTATCAGTCTGCCTCTCCAATGTCCAACCGATCCCCCGTCGATATCTCGACGAAGGTAAAGATCGTGGACGAGCCACGTACACGTTGTATGTTAAGTGTGTGCACAGAGAGAGTTTTCCTTTTCTATCTATGGCGATTCCATGGGATCCGCTCTATATTTGCGTTTGCCACAAGGTGCGTCCATCACCGCGTGCGATCGTGACCAACCGACCAACGTGTCACCGTTTGTCACCTGCCAAATTGGCAAACACTCTTATCGAGAACCGGCGTGGAAAGTGTCTCGTTCTCTTCGTCTCAACGCCACCATATTCGATATTTCATCCGGGACTTGTTTGCGAGATATCACCGAGAAAATTCCACCGATTTCACGAGCGACACCTGAGAGCTTCACCGGCTCACTTTACGCTTCCGACAGAAATCGTTAGAAACTTTTATATTTTTACAAGAAATTGCTTTCCAACGCAAACAATTCGTACAGTATATTCCTCTCGAAGTATATTCGCTCCAGAAATTCTTTCTCTTGCGCTTTGCGCACAAAGAGGCATTTGCAACATCTCGCAATCGGTACATATACACATACACCGACGAATTATTACGTTCTGCTTTATCCTCGATCTTTCTTACTCGCGGTGTACCTCCGGAACAGCCAAAACCACGCGACCGCTTGCAAAAGGCCGCAAGACGAACGCGGGGAGGATGTTGGTAAACGGTAACGGTTTCAATTAAAATTCCACGAGAAATAATTTATGGGCTTTCGCGGTGGTTTTCGCGCGAAGACTGATTTCCTACTACGGTTCCTCGAATATCCACCGGGGATTATTTATTAATCAACCCTCGTTGCCGTCTCGAAAATCGACGAGCGAGGTTCCTTCTCTTTCACCGGAGGCCGGAAGAGGAGGAATTCTATGCGGCATTCTGTTTACCGAGGATTCCACCGACCTGTCGCGACCCGGTTTTATCACTCGGTTCGGCTCGGTTTTTCTTCTTCTTTTTTTTTTTCGGCCTCGTTATCACGCGCACGGTGTTTTCACCGTGACGAAAGACGATTCCAACCGCATTCCACGGAACCAGCAGGATACGTTTTTATCGCTTGTCGTGCTTTCGGATTAACCGGTGTTTAAAAACGATACAGGGACCTGAGGAGTCCTGCAGGAAGAATGATTCGTAACCGCAGGTCGGCCGCGGTCCCCTTCTTCTCCGCTTTTTCCTTCGAGGGGCTGCATCTTTTTTATCTCCGTTGCACGTGTTCCGTGCGGCCGACCGTGCGCTTTCCTCAGCTTTTCCATCGCATCTGTCTCGCTGTCGGCTGAGGAACCGTGAACCTGGGGTCACGCGGGTCACTCGAGCGGCAGAATTGCGTTTCTCTACTGTGCGTCTCACCGTGTCTCGAGGTGACACGATGGAAATGGCACGGCCCTCGCGTTAACGCCAGAACAAAATGATGGGTTGACATGGGAATGACCGATTTATAAATTTTCAAAGTACAATTCTCCAGACTTGTAACGACGTTTCAGCGATTTGGTTAACACGTTTCGTGCCATGTGTACCAACGGTGGTACACGTTAAACTTGATCTTCAGGCCACTTGTACCACCATATTTCTAATAATATTACCACAAGTGGTACACGATGTGATAGCGAGAACTACTTATCGATTGATGATGTAATGAAAGATTGTGTGATAATATATCGATATTTAGTCAAAATATCAAATGGCCTGACGACAACAACAAAAGGCAAAATGGCTTGGCACGGAACGTGTTTATTTCTACAAAATACACGAATAAAAGTTATGAATTTTGAATCTTTGCACGATATTTGAATTCATGACATTTTATAACATGATATTATACTGCGTTCAAATATATTAGAATATATTCTATACGGTATTAGTAGTACAACCAGAAAGGGAGTGATTCTGTATGAAAAAAATCAGTTGAAGATAAAGAATAAAATTTTGTCATGCAAGATTTAGTTTTTGAGCGAAATCGAGCTTACTTGAGTTCAGTTAATTCTAGACCCGATAGAAAGGAATATAATTAACAAGAGGTTACTCTACCTGTGAAAATAAGTCGTAAAATGTAGAATAAAATTCCTTTTTGTAATTCGTCTTCAAGAAAATCGAGTTTGAACATTTGTCAAGTAACAGGGCAATTTTTTAACGAAACATATTCAAAATTTATTCTCTCTCGAGTATGAAGATTGAGAATGAAAGAATTTTGTCCCTTTCGACTCATTTTTGCGCTTGACTAATCTCTTGCTAATTATTCTTCTCTTACGTTTAGATATTACGTCAAATTCCACTATTTCTCGAGAACTAAATCTTACATGAAAAAATTTTATTCTTTATTTTCGATTTATTTTTTTATATAGAATCTTGCTATACTATCTTATACTAGAGCATCCTGCGTTATTCTATATTCTACATCATTCTATATTATATATTATTTTATACTCTAATTCTATATTAAAATTTAGATATATACTGTAGTAGAATTTAATTTTCGATATTAGAAGAAGAAGGTTGATCGATTTCCAGCTGAGGACCTTCGAGTGCCTCTCTCTAAACTCGCGACGTTTCGTACGAGATACAAAACGGTTCGCACAGAGGAGGGTCAAAAAAAAAAAAAAAAAAAAAAAAAAANCGAAGAACCGAAGAGCCGTGAAGTTCCTCGGGGTAGTCAAGGTGTCGGTTACGTCCGTGTCAATTAGGCCCCGCGCTCGAAGGCGTGATCGACCGTGAAAAATGCCTGCGGTCACTTTTGTTGGATCTTGTAAATCAAATCTTATTGATTTCACGTCTCCTTTCTTCGGCTCCATTCGCCCCTTAGGCGAGGCGGCCGCTGAAAACAGAAATTCTGTCAAAATGAATGCTTCGTCTTCTCTTCGAATCCCTTGCCTTTTTTTGTTTCCTCCTAAATCACCTTCTTGTTCTCTTTAGATCCTTTTGTCTAATTCACCTTGTCCATTCTCCTTCGCCATCTTTTTCTATCCTCTGAAAGTGAGGAGAAGCGACTCCCGTCTCTCTTTTAAAAATAATTATTTAAACACGAGTCGTTCGAGAGTCATTGAGAAAGATTTCACAAATTCTGTATACGATTTCTCTGTCTAACTATCTCGATTCACCTCGCGAACGTGATAAACTCTAACTAGCGTTTAAAACGATAACCGATCGGTGGCAAACACGTCTGGAACGCGGGTGGAATCGTATCGTGACTCCTCTTGAAAATAGCTGTTCGATGAAAGGCACCACCTGCCGACCCACGCATCGCCGCGGTCGAAATAATCAGGTACGAGTCTATTGGCCCATTAGAGTGCATGATACATCGTATTAGCTCGTGGCAAAAGGAACACGATGCCATTAGGGAGATTGAATCGGTTCGCCTCGTGCGGAGCAAACAGCCGAGAGGAAAAGAGAGAGAGAGAGAGAGAGAGAAAGGGAGAGAAGCTACGAGAAAGAAAAAGGGACGAGTGTGTTTATCCACGTCATATAAGCATACGTAAGATGGGGTAGAACCGTGACCATGGGTGTAACCGAAAGACCACGTGGCCAAAGAGCATGTGTTTTCTGAGTGAGTAGCTACTTTTGTGCCATCTGCTTCGGAAGCTTTTTGGACCGATAGGTGCGGTGTGTGTTTGATAAATACTTACTTTCAACTGGAGGAAGCAGGGTGGACGATCGTGGAAATCGTGATCGAGAAATTAATTGGAGTTGATGGAGGGTTAACGATTCAACCGAATAACAAATTTCTACAAGCTTTTCTCACACTTGCCGCGTTAGTCACGTATAAATTTCCAAATATTATTTCACCAGCCTGCCTATAGACCATGTGAGAATTATTCTTAGTTGTTTCACTAACACACGGGGACACTTTTGGGTGGAAAATAGAACAGAGGTCTCAAAGATCTCCGGAAAACAGGAAGCGTAAAACGGTGCTCGTTCGAGAACCTTTTCTCCTTCTATTTCCGAGCTTTGATGACTTAACGTGCTCCGCGTCGTGGTCGGCGCCACGCAGTGTCGTCCAAGGCAAACAGCGTGTGTTGATGTTTTGTCGAAATTCCCCGATTCGTCCCCGTGAATAGTTGAGGGAGGATCGTGACACCCTTGCAGGACTACTCGAAAAGGGGGTGTCGATGCTTCTCCGAAAATAATTTCCAAACACGTTGCAAACATCAAGAAAGGCTAAGTAAGCAACATCGAACTGAATTCGATGGAGAACTAACGCTACTTTGTGAAACGATCGACGGATTTAATCAGCTTCGACGTGATAAAAACACGACCGTCGAAATTACCAGAAGAATCCAACTGATTTTTCTCCGTCTTTCGACTCTGGACCTGATCCCCTCGAATCCTTCGCGTCAGTCACCAACAGGAAGTGTCCTCATCCTCGACTTCGCTCCTGCACGAACCAGCTGTGTCACGGCTTTCAGGCATCGGCTGCATTCTGCGAGTCGAAAGAGAATCGCGAGTTAAAAGAGACGCTGGATGAAAAGGGAGGTTGTAACTTCATCCAGACGGTGATTCACCGCCACGTTTTACCCCGCCAGAATGATCAGGCGATGGCCTGATTGTTCGGCGAGAGGTCGCGCGAGGAGAGAAACAAGAACAGAGGGAGGTTGGGCAGATCGACGGGAGGAGAGGGTGTTTAGAATTTCATTTCCGGGCATTCTGAGGAGAGCAACGTCTCCGCGTTCACGTGAGACGGCCAGCAAGCACGCATCTGTCCGCAGATGCGGAGCAGATGCACACACTCGCGCGCACACACGATCAACGAGCAATACGCGTGCGGTCTAATTGCAACCCTTCCACCGTGGGGTGAATTCGCATTGTCGCGAAACTTCATTCATGCCTTTGGTTGTTGAACGAGCCAGGAGTGACGGCCGAAGACCTCGTTTCCCTCCGGAAGTGGCTGGCAACCCGTGGACGGAAGCAACAAGTAAAGAATCGAAGGAATGCGTCTCCCCCTTTTTTTCAGCCTGAATTCCCAATTCACGGCCCGTGCATTAATTACGCAGCTTCAACTCTCTTTCTCTCTCGCCTACCTTTGCAGAAATTCTTCCAAGTAGGAATGTTCGAACGTTCTTGATGTTCCTCCGAACTTCCCATCCAACGGTCCCAAATTTTCACTCGACTTTGAAATCCCGATAGATCCCTTTTGGTACAAAGATACGAGACATAAAGGAACCGAAGGAGCTGATGCAAGATCTCGCGAGGAAATAAGGTTTTTCTGGTCGACGAGATCGACGACACTGCGGTTTTCCTTTCGCTCGTGGTGTTGGAAGCAAACGGGGGGGGGGGGGGGGG
>NIPQ01121505.1:0-12946 GCA_002806875.1 Lepidotrigona ventralis hoosana
TTATTAAACCGATACCGAGTTTTTCGACCGGTTTTGATTTACCCGCCGATTTCGCCCCGTTTATTGACGATATTACCTCCGCGAGGTTCGCTCAAAAAATAAACAAGTTTCCCTGTGCTAGAGAAGGGAGCTTCTGAATTTTCTTTGAACCTAACAGAGTTAGGGATTGCAAGAGTGGACCGAGTTTTTCATTTATCTGCCGATTTCGACTCATTTATCGACAACGTTACTTCCACGGTGTTACGTTGCAAGGGTAAGCTTCTGAATTTTCTTTGAACCTAACAGAGTTAGGGATTGCAAGAGTGGACCGAGTTTTTCATTTATCTGCCGATTTCGACTCATTTATCGACAACGTTACTTCCACGGTGTTACGTTGCAAGGGTATAATTAAAAATTATACCTTGCAATTTTACGAAATTATTTATTCTGTGGGACTTATAAATATAAGTATTATATACTGCATCAATTTAATAAACATTGTCATCTGATAATAATTCGATTTATTATAACATATTATATTCTAATTAAATATATTGATGTTTAGTATGCTTATTGTTGAATTATATCATCAATTAATTCTCAAGTAAAGTAAAATTTTGCATAGTATAAAAAACATTACTAATTACTATGTGACTAATTCCTAAATTATGATGGTATGAATAATCATGGTATGAAAGAGAAGGGAATTGAATTTTCGTTGAAATATCGCTTACTTGCACGATTTCATAAATTGAGTAGTATCGTGAACACCGTTTTTTTTTTTTTTTTTTTAAAATGTGGTAGAATTTGTTGTTATTTGCGTCACGTTCTTAAGCGAAGAATGAACTCACCGATGTTTTCACTTCTCCGATACAAATTTGTTTTCGCGCGTTTCATGTTTCGATCACTTGTTCGGTAGTTCGTTGGTAAAACGGGACACTGAAAGTGTTTCAGATTTTCGTGGCTAAGAAGGGCATTTGCGTTGATTTGATCAATTTTGTTCTACGGTATATATATGTAATTTTGGTGAATTTGCTGGCGCGTTAATATGCAATGGGACCGTGTTTTGAATTCAGAGTGGAATTCGATAGAAATTGGAACGTGAATGTGGTAGAAATGGATTCGCGGTAGAAACTTTTCCAACATCGAAATCATAGAAACAAGCCTCCTCCACGACGTTTCACGAAATTTTTCGCGAATTTTCCTCTTGTTTCGAGAAGTGGAGAAGCTTTCACTTATTTCCTTTCGAATTCACAATTCACGTTGCAATTCAACGCAGCTGGAGAAATCAATTTCAAATTCTGAACTGCTCGAATAGATGAATAGAAGAGAAATCATAAAACGAACGGTGACAGAAGGTGACATCGATCGTTGTTAATTAATCTGCGTTTAATTTTACAAGTCGGTTCGACGCGAAGGGGAAGGACGAAGAGGGGAGTGAGAAGGGGTCGAAAGGTCGAAGCATAATGGATCGCTATCTCTGGCGGGGGATGCCGTGATCCCGGCTTTTCTTTGACCGCAATTAGTCGCCGGTGCCGAAGGGGTTCCGTGAGAATCCCCCTAAGACGGGGAGATTTCGCGTCGCGTAACCACCAAGGACCGGCTTAACTTCGCGAAACATAATTAAACCGCCTTAAAGTTTTCCATTCCGCGTTAATTTCTCCCCTTTATCAGTGGAGAGGACCAGTCCGTTGAAACACCTTTTTAAATATCGTGTCAGGTTTCCTACTTTTTTTCTTTCTTTCTTTCAAGTTGAATAATAATGTTGAACAATCGGCAGATGATAGTCAGTGCGAATCTTCGAAGAGGAGATTTTTATCAATTTCTCGAAGTTAATTGGTCATTCTTATAGAAGATTGCGCGAGTCATCTATTTGCATGTTCGCATTATTGTGTTTATTACTTGGCGTATTACTGCAAAGTGTAGTATGTATTATTACTACGTATGTATGTTAATATTAACGTATCAGTGTATTAATATATTAACGTAAATATTGGCAGTATATTGAAATGATATTAGTATATTAATACTAAATATCGTATGACTCTGACAGAAAGAATTGAATAAAGAATCGAAGTTTCATTTTAATAAGATGTTCTTTGTATAATTTTAAATATCGTGTCAGGTTTCCTACTTTTTTTCTTTCTTTCTTTCAAGTTGAATAATAATGTTGAACAATCGGCAGATGATAGTCAGTGCGAATCTTCGAAAAGGAGATTTTTATCAATTTCTCGAAGTTAATTGGTCATTCTTATAGAAGATTGCGCGAGTCATCTATTTGCATGTTCGCATTATTGTGTTTATTACTTGGCGTATTACTGCAAAGTGTAGTATGTATTATTACTACGTATGTATGTTAATATTAACGTATCAGTGTATTAATATATTAACGTAAATATTGGCAGTATATTGAAATGATATTAGTATATTAATACTAAATATCGTATGACTCTGACAGAAAGAATTGAATAAAGAATCGAAGTTTCATTTTAATAAGATGTTCTTTGTATAATTTTAAATATCGTGTCAGGTTTCCTACTTTTTTTCTTTCTTTCTTTCAAGTTGAATAATAATGTTGAACAATCGGCAGATGATAGTCAGTGCGAATCTTCGAAGAGGAGATTTTTATCAATTTCTCGAAGTTAATTGGTCATTCTTATAGAAGATTGCGCGAGTCATCTATTTGCATGTTCGCATTATTGTGTTTATTACTTGTCGTATTACTGCAAAGTGTAGTATGTATTATTACTACGTATGTATGTTAATATTAACGTATCAGTGTATTAATATATTAACGTAAATATTGGCAGTATATTGAAATGATATTAGTATATTAATACTAAATATCGTATGACGCTGACAGAAAGAATTGAATAAAGAATCGGAGTTTAATTTTAATAAGATGTTCTTTGTATAATCTTAAATATCGTGTCAGGTTTCCTACTTTTTTTCTTTCTTTCTTTCAAGTTGAATAATAATGTTGAACAATCGGCAGATGATAGTCAGTGCGAATCTTCGAAGAGGAGATTTTTATCAATTTCTCGAAGTTAATTGGTCATTCTTATAGAAGATTGCGCGAGTCATCTATTTGCATGTTCGCATTATTGTGTTTATTACTTGTCGTATTACTGCAAAGTGTAGTATGTATTATTACTACGTATGTATGTTAATATTAACGTATCAGTGTATTAATATATTAACGTAAATATTGGCAGTATATTGATACTAAATATATGACGCTGACAGAAAGAATTGAATAAAGAATCGAAGTTTAATTTTAATAAGATGTTCTTTGTACAATTTCGCACGAATGCACAAAAATTTCCAAATTACTTATATGACTGTTCCTTCGTCGAAAACGATATCTACATTATTCTCCCAATAATTGTCCCAATCTTCTCAATTATAATTGAAGATCTACCATGCAGAAGAATTATGAATGAAATGTTCTCCGATAACCAGATATTGTTACCAAAAGTCAATCGCGAACATCATTAAATCTTCATAACAATTGTGAATCGAGGAAATACTGAGTAAAACATCAATTCCAAACGATCGCCTCGCCTTCACCGCAGTCCGCCTTAATTTTAATACAAGATTAATAGGGATTTAAATTAAAGAGATAATTTTTTTTTTTTTTTCCTTCAAGACGAACGTATTCCCACGTTTTGTGGCAACACGCAGCGACGTGCAAAGGGTCGTCGTTTATTATTTATGGTTGACTCAGGCATTGGCGAGTGAATTCGCCCCGGCAACTCCAGCACTAATTCCAATTGTAATAAGGTTATCCGACGGCGGTATAGAACAGCGTAATTCGTAGGATGCTAGACGCCGAGTAAATTTGGACGAGCACGTGCGTCCGCGCAGATGTTGCTCGAATGACGACACATATAAACTTGGAATTTAGAGTATGATGGAAACAGTCTGGGAATCGGTAGACGGGTATCAAGAGCTTGCAATAGTTGCCTACGGTATCATCGCTGCGCCCCCGTATAGCCATCCAATCCGGGAGTTACGTATTTCTGTTAGTACGTAAATCCGTCGTGTTTCCGTTACTGGGAAATTGATTGCTCTATAAATCGCTTCAAACATATTGCGTGTGTATGTGTGTATCGGCCCTTCTTTCGCAGATGTTTCGTGAACTTTATCATTCGATTATACCGCGCAATACAAGTAATAGTACATAACAATACATTATACATACTATAATATAGTGCATAATTTCGTGTATATTAGACACCGAGTATTTTGTATATTTTTTTTATTAGACAACAAGTTTTTTTGTTGGAGAGAGTGGATACTCGCTTCTCTTAGCGACTAATTTTCTTAGCTTTTCAAGTATTATATATATACATACTGCGAGGATGGTTTTTTTTTTCTACGCTTTTCGTATATTTTAAATGTTGATGAAGAGTATTTTTTTTTCTTTCCTAATATATATATATATATATATATATATATATATATATATATTTTTATTTATTTTATATATATTTTATTTATTTTTTATATATATATATTTTATTTATTTATTTTTTTATATTTATTTTTTTATATATATTTTATATTTATTTTTTTATATATATTTTATTTATTTTATATATATATATAATTTTGCGTATATTAGACAGCGAGTATTTTTATGCTTTTTGTATATTTTGAGATGTTGGAAGACTAATTTTTTTCAGCTTTTTAAGTATTGAATACTGGGAGGATGGTATTGCTCTATTACAAATATTACAGGACAGTAGTTTTATTAAATTTTTTAATACCTTAGTTAAATTGCCAGTTTATCTAGTTTATATATATTCTCCTCTGTTTATTTTTGATATTGAATACCGCGAATTTCATTTTTTTTTCAGACTTTTCAGAATTTTTCAGATTTGTATTTGTTGGCTGTTCAATTTAGATATTCAGTTTAAACATTTCGTGTATTCCGGATATTGAATATATTTTTAATGTTTCAGCACTTTTAAATGGAAATTAGATATTTCATGGAATTCCTTTCTTTTTTTTTTTTTAGAAATTCATCGTTTAAATATTTTCGTCTACTGTTAGATATTTGACGTCTCGTGGATTTTTCACTTCGTTCCGTGTCAATCTTTCAGTCTCGTTTGTATATATTTCCCTATGGTATTCCCTACACACTTGATTACACATCACGCAATCCAGTTTATAAACATTATTTTTAAGCTGATGTTCGAGTTAGCCAGGAACTTACTGCCATCGAATGAAAAGAAGCAGCGACATTTCTTTTCATTTAGTTGAGTTTAATCTGTTTAAATAGGCTAGTTTCTTTTATGATGTTTCTGAAACCGTTTCACTCTGCGATCCGTTTACGCCATTACTCTTCTTTATACGCTTCGTCTTCAAACAACGTTTAAATAGCATCTACCTCAGTATCTTGATAAAAGCTATTCCGTTCGTCGAGATAAATTGGCATAATAACTCTAGAAAAATGAAATTCCATATTCGATTTAATCTCTTACGCCTGTCAGAATATCTTGAATCCTTTCAGAGCAATTTTATGTCCACAACAATGTGAAGCAATGCCTATTTTTGTGAATCAATTAAATTTGTAAATTACTCTTAAAGATATGTTGGATTGGGAAATTCACAGAGTTTTAAGCGTATTTTTTGTTTATTATAGAATTTAACTAACTGCGAAATTTTATTGCGAAACTTTCATTACCGACCTTTCTGCGCAGTAATTTAATAATGAACAATATTGATAAGTCATAAATTATAGATTGTCCCCACGCAAGAAAGAAATTCCTGTAAATTTAATTTCCTCCGCCACGAATTTATTTCTCTCATTTTAAACGGTCTGTTTAACTTTCTATTTATTAATTACAAAGCGTAGTTAAATTCTTCTGAATTATCGCCGAGAGTGAGTGCTTTTCTTCGAGGCGATCTTGTTTCCCTGTACGAGCCGTTTACGTCGAAAAATTCGATTCCTCTTCGGAGAGAGATGAGACTCGTCTCGGCCGTTTTACGTCTTAGAATTTCGATCGACCGCTTCCTTACATTCGGAAGGGATGATTTACATACACGAAATACCCTCTTGGGATATACGTACGTATATGCACGCTGTGGGGGTTGGAATTAATTCTGGGGTTACGAATCGCTATTACGCTTTGATGCTACGATTGTACACGAGCCTTGATAACTCTGGACGTAAATTGTTTTGGGAGATGGGGATATGAATTTCAAATCTTACGGGAAATATTGCGCGTAAGAATCTATCGGCCGTGATATATAAAACGTTTAATTTAACTCACAAATGATACGAAACGCTTAATTTAATTAGTCGTTCAATTTCGTTATATGAATCTTTTTTTCAATCAATTTTTTTAATATATCACTTCTCATAGGATGAAGACAAACGTTTCTATCTTTCTCAATAGACGACATTTTCAATGAAATAATTCAATGAAATAATTTACGTTCCCATTTTCTGAAAGAAATGTGCGAGAAGATTTATTTTTTATCCGAAAGGAGAGAAACTTCTGAGTACACATGTAGTATTCTATCGAGAATTTTTTATTTCGTACGGGAGAAAAATATAAACATTATACGAGCAACAACACACGTGACATATAATAGTGAGATGTTATACGACATACGTCTTTATCGTTTATCATTTATGGGACTTTTTAAAATTCCATGTAATTGGAAAATCTAGATGCAAAACTATTGACTAGATCCTCTCAATCTTCCTTAATAATCCAAATATTAAAAAGCAGAATTACTTAAATTCGAAATTCGTCTTTGATCCTTNAGAGAAAAATATAAACATTATACGAGCAACAACACACGTGACATATAATAGTGAGATGTTATACGACATACGTCTTTATCGTTTATCATTTATGGAACTTTTTAAAATTCCATGTAATTGGAAAATCTAGATGCAAAACTATTGACTAGATCCTCTCAATCTTCCTTAATAATCCAAATATTAAAAAGCAGAATTACTTAAATTCGAAATTCGTCTTTGATCCTTAATAAATATACATCTCTTTTTCCTTCAACCTTTTAAAGGCATCGATCACACCAATTTGCCACGAAACCACTCACGATATTTCATTATGCATTATACTACATATTGTGTTCTCTACAGTGCAACAGAAAAAAAAAGAAGAAGAAGTAGAAGAAGAAAACAAAGCACCAAATTTCCCTGAAAAGCGACGAGTTGGTCGTTTTCGACCAACGGTCCACCGGTTCCTTCGGCGGTAACAATAACGAACGAAACGAAAAAAAGAAAGAAAGAAAAAAAAAGAAAGTTGAAGAGGGAACGGAATATTCGTTAACGGAGGAGCGAGTTTCGCTCTCGAAAGTCGAGAAGTTTCTCTCTTCTGTCGGGGAGAGTCGCGCTCTCGAGGCGCGCGAACGCGACAAAAAGAAAGAGAGAGAGAGAGAGAGAGAGAGCCCGGTCCAGGGCAACGAGACAAAGAAAGCCTTCAGCAACTTTCCTTATCAATGCATCAAGCGGTTGGCCCCGGCGATAGAATTATCCCCTCCCTCCGTACTCGCGCGTGCAACGACTTTTTCGACTTTTCTTTTGCCCCTTCCCCTCCCCCCTCTTGCGCGCACAATAGGGCCTGCCAGCGAACGGTACACGTGAATACTAAATTTTAAAAGTAAGCCCCGGCAGGCCGCGGAATTTATGGCCGGCGCGACTACAAGTTTACAATTACACGGAAGAACGAGGACGGGAGGGGGAGGAATCCGCATCTTAATCCCCTTTTTATCTCGGCGCCACCTTCATCCGTTCTACTTCTTTCCCTCCCCCACTCTTCCCGTGTTCGTCTCCTTTTGGCCAGCTATCCGTGACCCTTCGAGGCTGTTGGCTTGGCTAGCAACCCTCACCCCCTTTGCCCCCACCCCTTTGGTTTCGCTGGTTGTGAAGATTAAACGCAGACGCGAGACGAATAACGAGTAATCTGGGTGACTTCAGATTAGGATAGATCTATCGAGCAGGGAATCTTATAGCATATAATTCTTTTATACATTTTTTTCTATTTCTGTCGTTGAACAGGATGTACGAATCAAAGTTTCAACTTGATCTTACTTCCTTCAACTACTTTGGCAGAAGTGATATGATTTATATAAAAATTCGCGGTTTGTTGATTAATAATCTCGCAATTTTTAACTGCGTTTCTACGGATATTACGCGTCTATACATATTTATTTTATGTATATATATATTTATGTATATATATTTATTTTATATATATTTTGTATTTTCCACGTGTCACCGTATAATTGTATAACTTGTCCAGCTTTCTGGACTATTGGACCGCCGCTTGATTTATGAAATTATTTGTGAGTTATGCTCGAGTCGGGCGTGTTATGTGTACATACACGTATAGGTGATAGTACGTGGACATTGATTTTTCGCTACGTTTTTGATATTTACGTTTGACATGAAATCAGGAATAGTGAGCAGAACTGGAGTTTACAATTTAATCGATATTTTAAATATAAAAATATCGTTTGCCAACACTTTTTACATTTTCGACCAATCAATATTTTTGATATGAAAATATTTACCAGAAATTATAGAAGCTCTTTATTTTTGCATTCAATCGTCCTTCACTAAAAATAACGAACATTTTCTATAGCGAATAATTAGCTGATGTTTAAATTCTTTGTAGGTACATAGATTCGTGCCAATTAATTGGTCAATGATTTTTTAACTTTTTACTAAATTTTTGTTACACAATGTGTCGTTTACAATTTTCGAATAAACATTTTATTAAAGTTTTTTAATAAAACATCAAAATATAAGAAAAAACTGATTTTATCAATTTTAAATTAAATTTAAATTCAAACATGAATTTGAATTAGTGTACTTTAATCTGTAAGAAAAAAGAAAAAATTTTAATAGTCGCAGCCTATGTAATGCTTCCTTTATTTCTTTTAAAACCTAAGGTTTTCGAATGAAGTCGCGGCGCAGCGTTTACCACGTTGAAATTTTCAACCTCTCTCGACTCACTCTCCCCATTGCGTTGTATTTCTTTCTCCATTTCCCCTATCGATGAAACTTTGTCACCTAAATTTTCCCCCATTCACGCAGAGAAACGAGGGCGAATTCACGTTACCCGAAGTCGATACCCAGCGAGTATAATTTTCGCGAGAGCGACGCTCTTTACCCTCCAAGCGAACTCTCGCCGCGGAGAAAAATGTTCTTTCTTTAATGACGTGTCACTGGCGCGAAACTTAGAGGGGTCTGCCTTTCTATTAAAACTTACTCCTGGGATTGTTTTCCAGGGATGAGACGAGGACTTCTCGTTTCGACCCCTCCGACGATGAAACTCCTCGTCTGATGATTATTGGGGATCGTTCGGGAACGTTGATGAAGAAGAAGTCAGGATTCGATAGCGATCTCGAGACGATCGCGTGTCGCGAAAGTACTTAACGTATAAGGATATTATTATGTGATTTACATTCTACGTGAAATATTTGAAAATTTTTGTAACAGCGTAGGAATTTTTGTAACAACGTAGGAAGAACTGGATTACGCGTTTGAAACTGATCTGAAAATATAGTAAAACATTTAGTTAATATTTAGGAAAATGTTAATTTACACAGAGCAGTAGTAGCGACGTAGTGGGGAGATGGACGCAGTGGAGGGGGTAGCGCTAGCGATCAGGAAAGTGGGGGCAAAGGCCGCCAGTTAGCCCAATTAGCTCTGATTTACCAAATTAAAATACCAGAATGCTATATTATCGAAAATATTTATTAAATCCTAAGAATTTAATTTAGTAAATTTCAATTTGGATAGATGAATAGATATATGATAATCATTTCTAACAACAAATGAAATACATTACAGTTAGATTATAATCTGGATTTTCTTAAAGCAATACATTTTTGATTTCAGATTCACTCCAGTTACTTTAAAATGTAGTTATAATAAAATTTCAAAATGTTTCGTGTGAATGAAATTCGTAATCAAACTGCGGACTTTTACACACTTACGTGGGAAATTTTGTGGGAATAGAATGCACGTGAAAATCTGTACAGAAGAAACGTATTATTCGGTATAATATCCATCAGGCTTCATTTTTGAAATCACATTCGATAATATCATGAAGGTATTCTTTCTGCCAGCGTTCGAATACCTTCGCAAGTTACGTGCTTGCGACAAGCAGAGCGACTCTTACCGAGAGAAGAGATATTCTGAGAGATAAATTCCGTTCGTGAGATCGAAAGCAGGCGAGAGAAACGTCGAATGATTTTTTTAAAAGACGATATGATTTGAAACACGTAGAAGTGTATATACGTTCTTTTGATACGGAAGAACTTCAAAAGGAAGGCAGTAGCTGAGAAGTTAATATCTCTGATACTTCGTTTCAAAGCTACCGATGAAATATAAAGAGAGTGGAAGCACCAAGTTCTCGGAATATTTCCTCTGATGCTCCTTGCGTTTATTACGAGGCACATTTAACAAGTGCAATTTTGATTACACAATTTATTTCGTTAATTAAAAAGTTATAAACTCGGAGCTTTGTATACATGCAGTTTTATACAAGTTTCTCATATATAATAATATACATGCGTGTATGTTTTAGAGTCAAAATTTCATTTATTTATGAGAGAAAAAGATTATTGATTAATTGCGGCAAATAAATCCTCTCTTACTTGATCATATACGTATCTTAAAAATAGGTAACTGAAATAAAAATAACTAGGGGATGTAATAATCCCGTATTTGTTTTCGTCTCATTATTTTTAAGATTAATTTAAATAAATGACTTTGCCTGTAATTTTCTTACGTCTTAAAATTACTTCTGTCGGTATCAGACAATGAGCTATGAATTTTTCTTACAAAAAAAATGAGCGAAACATCGATTTCATTTCGCAAGGCTAGAGAAAGAAAAGAATCCGTCGCTAAGTTTTCTTACTCTCCATCTTACAAATAATCGACCGATCGTGTAAGTATAGACTAACGAACAGGGAGCAAACAAAAGTGAAAAAGAGTGGAAAAGTGAAAGAAGAGCGGGACGAATGGAAGAGCGGGTCTGAATCGTACGTGAAATAAAAGCCAGGGGAACTTGTTAAGAACATTGAATGTTCAGGCTCATTGTTCTCGATCTCGCGGACTAGCGTGATGAAGAAGGAGAAGAAGCAGGGGAGAGTGAAGTTGGCGAGGAAAGTTGCGCCGGTCGAGCAAAAGTTTGTCGAAGGTCGAGGTTTAGTAAAGAGAGAAGGAGAGAGAGAGAGAGAGAGTATTTTTCGAGAATCGTTTCGAAAGGGGAGTAGTGGAACGATCGTGGAAGTTTATTCGTCGGTGTGTGGTGAACGTCGAAGACACAAGAACAAAAGTGTTTCAATGGAGAAACTACGCGATTCGTTAATCAAATGATTTCGCAGGGCAGCGTTGATGGCCCGGGGGACCAATAGACTCGAACAACTTTAACTTCCGTTCAAACCGGTTTCGATTATTGCAAGCCTCGTTAGCGCTCCTTTCTCTCTCTCTCTTTTGGTCGGTCTTTCGAAATTACTTCACATTAGAACACTGACGAATTAAGAATCAAGTCTGATCAACAGGCTCGGTTTTTTATTCGCATTAACGAGCTTATGTGCGAGGGACAAATTATTTATACCACTGATATGGCAAAGCGTATGAGAAAAATTGAANCACTGATATGGCAAAGCGTATGAGAAAAATTGAACACGCATGTAGATTTTTAACACTGACAATATTTTATCGAGTAGTTGCACGTAGAATACGAAAAGATTAAGATCTTAAACAATTTTACTTGTCTTGTTATCATCACTATTCTGGCAAATTATTTTCGTGGAGTTAATTTTGCACCACGATTAATTTAAATGAAGAATTATCAATGTTTCAAGCAGTTATAACTTTGTTAAAAATGATTACATAACAATCTACTTAATCTCATTTTAAAAGCTTTTGTTTTCAGTACTCTGAATTCGTTTCTCTTCCCCTAATTAATTAGGATATTTTAACACCTTGCAGCAAGTGGAAGAATGTTCTTTTCTTAAAAAACCAAACAATTATAAAACTTCACACGTATGTAGAAACATTGAATAAATTTATTTATGATTAGATCTGTCACAGTTTCGAAGATTATTACGCTTTCCCTTGATTTACAACAAAATCTTTAAAATTTGCTCTACTGAAACTTCATTTTTCCTTCGTCATTTTATCGAACTTTGAACATTAGAGTTAAACAACAAAAGTTCAAAAAAATCTCCAAAGGAACCTAATTAGAAGAGTACGATTCGTAGACTTCGAGACTTGGAGTAACGTTGGATGTTCTCCAGCGTTGATTGTTCCAGATTTTCTTCAATACGAAACGCGAGTTTCAGAACAAGTTTTTCCTCGTGGAGCGTAACTCTTGTTACGTAGGGTTTTTCTTCTTCTTCTTCTTATTCTTCTTCGTTTTTTTTTTTTTTTATTTCGTTCTTTCGCGAAAAGATATGCTTATTTATTTACACGGAGAGAAGCAAGCTCCTGCGAAGAAGTTTTTTAACGAAATTCTCTGTAAGAGGTTGTTAAACAGACAGATGAGTTTCGCGAACTACGTAATTCGTTCTACCTTTTTACGCTGTTAGTCGATTTTTTCCCTGTTTACTTCCCTCGGAATTTTACAAAGTTTAAGAATTCCATATAGTCAGTCCACGTTTTCAAGCATACTTTCAACGGGAATCGAACAATTTGCGTCGAAGAAGTATTAAATGATCCTTAAACAATTTTGAGAAACAGAATTCAGAGAATGTTACGCGTCAGTCGAAATCAATCCTTTTGGAAAAGGGCATTTTTACGGAATATAAAAAGCTATTATCGTCAGCTTGATCAGTTTCTGTCGTAGAAAGAAAAATTAATTTATATCAATTTATTTTAACTCGATGATTTTTCAACATAAAAATATAATCGTCGTCTGAAGGAACGGATTGAAAATTGGAAATTATTATTTTCATTGTTAACCAA
>NIPQ01121506.1:0-12725 GCA_002806875.1 Lepidotrigona ventralis hoosana
CGTTTCGAAATAAAAATTAAAAAAAAAAAAAAAAATCAGAGTCAATTACGATGTTAACATTTTCAAGACGACAGGTTGTAAATGATGGTAAAAAAAATGATAATCTATTTGAGAATCTAGAACATTAAATATGTCTTCGAACGAACAAAAAATATGATATATCATTTACTCAAAGTAATATGAGTATGGAAATGTAACGATTGCGTTATCCGCGTCTTGGTTTTATGGCTCATGGCGTAATGGTATATAAATTTTTTAAATAATCCCAATACATAACAACATT
Organism: Lepidotrigona ventralis hoosana; assembly: GCA_002806875.1. Classification (NCBI taxonomy): domain Eukaryota; kingdom Metazoa; phylum Arthropoda; class Insecta; order Hymenoptera; family Apidae; genus Lepidotrigona; species Lepidotrigona ventralis. Next base: position 284 of record NIPQ01121506.1, read on the forward strand.
AAAAATTGCCATTTCCTATTTCTTTACTACGAAATCAGAATTATTTGTAATTTTTGATCACCCAGTATTTTGAATGAGACTAATTCTATAGTTATAAAATAAATTTTTCAGTAAAATAAATAACTATAATATAATATTACACACGGAAGTAAATAATTTGTAAGAAAATCTTGCAGTAAAGATTAGCTTGGAAAAAATGAAAAAAATTTATTTGATCGATAAAAATGTATAGGATCGAGTATCGAGTACTTTTACAAAGATATCAACACTATCATATAGAAGTTTGAAACAAGTATCAATACTTTCATAGAAACAATATTCAAGTAATTTGTGGACATCTGTGGCATCGATCCTCAATATCGATATCTGGATCATTAGTCTCGATCATCCATGGATTTATCCGAGAACGGAAAGAATCTTTCCCACTTTGGAACTACATTGTATTTGGAATTCGATGAGCCCTCGTAGAATGGCGCGGCCTTAGAACGTTGTAGAACACCGTGCCAGATCACAGACGTATAATCAGACAATTATGCTCATAATAATAGGCTGGAATTCTCAGTAACCGAGCGGTGTAGAGATTCGCCGGCCAAGTCCTATTTACCTAGGTGGCTTATGGGAAAGTTTTGCAGCCCGACAGCCGCAAAAACCGACGGCGACGTGTGCAATTTCGCGACGTCGAAAACGTCCCTTCGTTGTTGTAACCCGACGGTCGCTTCTCCTCTCGCGTTCGCTTAAACGCCACACGTGAGAATAATTTCGACGAAACACATGTACTAGACTACCGTCGTTGCTGTGAAATAAGGACGCATAACTTGATAACGTTGGATCTTTTTAATCGCTGTGAACATTGTAATCATTGCAAGGTGCTCGTTTGGTTGAACAAGTTTATTTCAGTGGTTTACATTCAGATAGTTGATGTAACGTACTGGCTAGGTTCACACATTGTTATCGTTTTTTCGTGTATAATTGATTAACTGTAAGGATACGAAGGTATTTTATGATTAGAAGGGAATATCTTCGTGTAAAGCCGATAATCTTGCTTTAGAAGGAAGAATTTTGATGTAAGATGACTGAAAATGGGGAAAAAAACTTGCTAAATTTAGAAAAAGCTTAGGTTTCTAATTTATGAATTTATAAAAAGACATATTTGTAATATCGTGATTTTTTCGATTTTATCAGAATATTAAATAACTGGATATTTTTAGTAACGTAAGATTCATTGAAAATATTGAAATTTATGTATTTGTTCTTTCTCTATCTGTTAATAAATAAAGTGCATATCATTTAGATATAAAGATATCTGGACAGATAGAGTAATCCGTATTCCTTTTTTTCTTTTTTTTTTTTATTCATTAAAGTGTTATCTAATCTTAGATAAGAAAACATTTTGTATAAAAACTAATTGTTAACAAACGTGTATTAATTATCAATTACACGTGTTTGTTTATTTAACGAGCATTAAAAGCACACATATTATGATATAAAACTATTTCAACAGTACTATGTTAGTAAAGTGATCCAGCAGTCTTTCTAAAGTTATCCCAAAACGTGTTACATCATTGGTTTCGAAAGTCTTAAGTGAGCAACAACCCTACAAATAAAATATATGTACATACAAATGTAAATAAGATGCAATGAATATTATTCCGCGACACATTATAACGATAGCTCACCCTGGCTGTGTCCATAATCTCTATTCAAAGTGTCCGAGTATTTTTTTCTTTTGCAACAAAAAGGTTAGGTTGTCATGGCCGCTTCTCTAGCGTCGCGCGGTTTCCATAGGAACGTTGACGCGCGCGAGAATAACGAGTTTGAAGGGACGCATGCGCGTGAAGGACACTGGTCAACATTCGCTACTATGAACAAGTTCACGTGTGACGTAATTCTTCGTGAAAAGAAAAAAAAAAATCATTGTAAGCTAGAATGCGAACGTAACGCTAACGCGTTGACGTCTTTAGTCCTCGCAGTACTGAATTATGGAAATGGAGCTGTTCCTAATTTATTGCGATCTTAATTTACTTCATTATGTTTTTTTCACCCTTTTCATATGTAAAAAAATTTGTACGTAGAAAAAGAGCAGATAAGATTGCAAATTTCGAATAAGCGATGTTTTAAATCAGTTGATTTAATGTGTAGTGTTTTTTTTTTTTTTTGCATGGAATAAGAATTGCAAATTTCCCGCATTTGAGATTGTTTACGGTTAGTGCAGAACTGCATTTTGCTATCCTTTTTTTTTTAATGTAGATAGGAATAATATCTTTGCGATAATTGGCATAATTCTTACTCGTTAAGTTTTGAAGTATGATACTTATTATATTTTTAATGCGACGATATTTACGAGAATCGTTAATGACCCAGTTTTTCGTTCAACGTTAATTAAAAGCATTCGCTGACAGAGTAAAAAAAAGCTCTAATCATAACCTAAAGGCGCAAAGATATATGCGAAAGTATGCAACCTAAAAGCGCAAAGATATATGCGAAAGTATGCAACTTTTAACAACGTACGTTAATTTGATCGAGAAATCTGATCTGCGAAATATACATCTCCGTTTCTAAATTGCATCCACTCCCTAGTTTGGTAAACCGAGTTATTATATCTGATTCCACGTTTAAATACACCGTGTATGTACCAAACAAGGTTGTTGCAAACGTATCGAACGCGCGCGATCGATAGTCGGATGTTTATAAGCTTGCATTAAAACGGAAGGTGGTTGTTTTGCGCGTTCGATAAGCGAACATAAGCAAATGCAAACTGATGGGGGCATAGAAATAAAAACACTCGCAATTCAGTGACGTATCGGAAGTCGGCGCGTTTCTATGAATTTACTTCAATCTCTTTAAACGTTGCGAAAAGAAAAGGAGAAAGCGTACGATGATTGTTGAATAGAATAAAATGCACGGCCTGCGGATTTCTTTCTAACACGAAAGCTATTTTAGAGATTAACTTGCAAACGTTCCCGAAAAATTTAATGCGTTGATTTAAAAATTGACAGAAATATTGGGTCAGAATAATTTAGAAAAAAAAAGAGGAAAAATGGGGTACATTAACATGGTTCAATTTTTTCGTGAAATCTATATATCTATCTGTATGCACATATGTGTACACAAAATGTTGATTATAATATTTTACGTGAGATTACGTGTATACTCAATTATTGATATAATAAATATAATAAAATACCGGTATAATAAAAAAAAATTATTAAATTTTATCTATGTTTATATCTAGGTTTCATTTACAGTACAGTCGAATACCACCTATACCAGTCTTTGTTTCGCAAATCACGTCGAAACTGTCGACAAAATTGGCCTCTATATGAGGTTAACAGAAATCAAAAAAAGTGAACAAAGAAATAACTACATTGCTGGAGGCAACGAGCGTTTCACGGAAAGCGATCGTTAACCATTTTTTAACACCGGATCTCTCTCGATCCACGTGAACCCCATTGGAATTATCGATCCCCAATGGATTTTAAGAGAATAGAATATTACACGGAACTGGTATCGTGTATTATTACAGGAAAGTGTATTATTACAGGCAATTATTCAAGATGTTTCATGATACAATTGAAATCGACGCTTTTAATTACAACGGGTGGACGTGTATTGCGTATCGTGATTTGACTTTGGTTGTTGTATGTAGAATAATCGTGTGCTACGTGATTATTCTGGCAAGCTTTGTGCTTCGCTTATGTAGGTCTTGGTCTTTTGTATGACGTTCTCTTTCGCGCGGAGTAACGAAGCAGTAAAGAACATGCGAGAAACAGATTAGCAAACGCAAACCTACATCGCGGTAATTCGGTATAATTCGTTAACCTTTCTGAGAATGGAATTCCCATTTTACATTGCATGCGCGCGGGTATCTTCGGTTAGGCAACCTTTAAAAACTATGTACATAATTGCCAAATTATTTGCTAATTTTATATAATTATAATTTAACGCAAATCATAATCGTGATACAACGACCTAGATTCGTTAACGCAGTGATAAAAGTAGTAATGCAGTCGGCTTTGATAGAGTTAAAGAAATATAGGCGATAAGATTGCTCTCTCTCTCTCTCTCTCTCTCTCTCTCTCTCTCTCTCGAGAAAGAGCGTTAGGACAGCTGTAGTGACGTGACACAGACAGGGTGGATGCGTCGGGCGGTGGCTTGTCGACGAGTGTCACGGTACTGTTCTAAAACAGGGCCACTACGCATGCGCGATTCCCCTATCGGTTCGCCGTTGTCTCTCTGCGTCCCTCTGCCGTGGCATTACCGTCGTTTCCCCCTCCATCTATCGTCGAGCATCCCCTCTTCCATCCTCTCCTAATCCCCGTTTGCCCTTCGCGCCAGTCGCGTCAGTTGCGTGAGAGCCTTTAACGGGGGAGGTGCTTTTTAGCACTTACCGTGCGCGGCACCCTCTCCTCTTCTAATCACTGCCATTAGTAATATATGTATATACATATACATACATATATATATACATATATATACACACATATACATAATAATAAATATAAATATATGTATAATCGAAAAATAAAGTAGAATATATATATATATATGTATACCCGTGGCAATACGCGAGGACGTCCGATCTGTGAATTAACTAACAAACGTGAGATGATCCGTGAACTGTGACACGAGAATACGGTACAGTTCGCGAAGATCAGCGTGATCGACATACGACATACTACAGATCGGCGGAGATAAAACGTGCCACGGAAAGGGAAAACCGTAAGTGTTCTCGTTTTCACGCCGTGAAAGAAGTGAGGTGAAGCATCGGCGGGGACCTATCGTTCTGTCCGTAGTTACTAGTGCTCTGCTTCGTGTGTCGGAGCGCGCACGGTCGCGTTTCTTCGTGTCGAGCACACGTAGCGTATTCGTCGCATCTTTCTCCCTCTCCCCCTCCCCTCCCCCTCCCCTTTCTTTCCCTCTTCTTCTTTCTCTCTCTCATTCGTCACATTCGTTTTCTTTGCATCGACACATTTACTGACTGACGCGCGTCTGACGACGACCTTGTGTGTTCCACTCGCCTTCGCTCGCGTTCGTTCGCGGCGTGTGCTACGAAAGATAACAATATGTCACGCGTGACGTTGCCATGACCGATGAAAACTGACCGCTGAATTCTATGCACCACGGCTGAAACGAGGAAGTGAACTCGTGAACTTGTGCGTCGGTCGGTGTGCCTCCGAGTGTGATATATGATCCCCGGTTTTCGATTCTCGTTTCCTACCTACTGTGTCGAAGATCCTCCCGCGAAAATTGGACGACCTTCCAGAGCGTACGTACGGCGTCTTCCTGGCGCTGATTGAGATTTAAATTCCACGGACCTTGGGCGATTTAAATGGTGAGTGAACCGCTTACTGATTCGCTGCGTGCTCGGCGTCGTCGTGGTTCGGCACGCTTGCACACACATATATACGTGTATATACATGTAAATAGGAAGCGTGTTTTTCTTGATGCCTACCATTGTGCACACAGCGTTTGCTTCATATATATGTGTATGTGTGTATATATATATATAATATATATATGTGTATGTATTACATATGTATGTATATATGTGTATGTATATATATATGTATGTATGTATATATATATATATACATACACATATATACGCGCGTATTATTTAACGGTGAATCGTTAGGCTGTGACTAGAGTCAACAACAGACAACATATCGGTCCGCGTTTTATATACGAATTAGGGGGCCGAAACTTGAAATTTTTGTTCAGTGGTGTACGATCGATGCCTCGGGAACGGTTTCGTATACGCCCTCGACTCGTCCTTTGACCCTTAAACGAGCAAGCGCCGTGTGCATCGAATATAGAACACTTTCCTTTCTCTAATTTTCTTTCTTTAATTATTTATCTCTGCAATATCGATTTCGATCGAATGTAATGGAGACGTAAAGAGGATATATATCGATATATAATTGTGGACAATAATATTCATTGAAGTTCTTAATAGCGGAACTATTAACAATTAGACAGATTGATTTGATTAAAACAGAAACGTGGAGGAATAATGTAAAAATTGGCGATTATCAAATTTACAAAATTCAATTTTCCAAAAGTACATTTTTGTAATATTTATAAAAAAAAAAAAAATTATGAATTTCAACCATCGAATTCCTTATCGTTGTCAACTAATCTACAAACACTACATATTCATGTAACTCGTAGATACACGTACTGTTCAGAGTTGGTTAGGCTTCTTCCTCGTCACCTTGACCTGCATAACTCTTTCTCATGACCGTTGAGTTAGTTACCGATCGCCGGTATATTGCACCGAGAAATTCCGATAAATTCTAAATTAAAACTGGTAAGAGAGGGAAAGAAAAAAAACAGTCTACGGCCCGAGTCATGTGTTTGAGAAGCCATATTGGCAGTGAATCGTGTTCTCAGTTGGTTCCAGCGACCTTGATGGAACCTTGATACCCGTTGAAAGTAAACTACTATTTTGCTTGTCTCTTGGTTTGAAAATCGGTTCTGATGAAATCCGTAGAATGGCGTGCGTTCGCATCGTGGGAGGCTAGCGAACGTGGAAACAATAACGGCGCGTATTAATCGGCCATAGTCTGAGTAGGTCAATGCAACAAGTCGCGTAAATGCCAAGCTCGATGATGATAATGCGTGAAAGGTTGAAGAACACCGGTGCGCTGGTAATTGCTGTCCGATGTGTGAATCGTTAACAAGTGAAAAACTAGGTCGCTGTGTGCGTCTACATGCGCGGCGCCATTCACGTGCGTACGTGCAAACGCACACTAACAGAGGAAACCATAGCAAGCTCGACTTGCGAAGAAGACTAATTATAAGAAATCATTCGATTACGATAACAGGATCTAATTAGCTTTGCTTTCGGTTTTCGATTTTCATCGCATTTCCGTAAGTGCAAAACATTTAGTTTAGTTTACTTGGTTGCAAATGGTTGTTAAGGTTAGTTACTATTAGTTTATTTGTATTTGAGGTTAATTAGAAGGCATAACGCAATTTTTGTTTGCATTTTACGGTGTTATTAGATTGAAGATATTTCTCAATAATTCAAAACTATTTCAAAAATCATTTCTTCACAAATAATTTTAGAAAGTTTTAATCCAATTTGAATATTACATTACATAGTTACAAACATATTCGTATATTAACACATATTCAACATTCAAATTGCTAAGAAACATTATACTGTGTCTTCGTTTTATTTACTACCTTGTTTATGGTTATCGTTTTTGTACGTGATAAGTTTGATGTAAGCAACAATTCAATCTACTTGATAATATCAACGGGGAAGCGGAACGCAATGAACTTTACATTTGGAACGGCATGACACTCTTTCCATCGCGTTTGAATTACCCGCGTTTACGACTCGGGGCGGCGGGCATTTACGGTTATTACCGCGAACTTAAAATTGTTCCAGGTGCTTCCCAATCGTAGCCGCGACCGAGCCTAACGTACATAAAATTTCAAGATTAATTCCCGTATGATTGCGTTTCAACTGTTTTTTTTTGATCCCGGACAGATTTTTATCTCGAACTGGTTTCTTTTCTCGTTGTAAATTTTTCTCGCGCGTAAAATCTTGCCTCGAATCGTGTTCCACCTTCTCAGAGCGTATTTTCCTGAAATTTTACTTCGTACATAAGAATATATAAAAAAAAAAAGAAAACCTTAAAAAAAAGCGCAGATTCTGAAATGTGAGGTTATACACCAATCGCTTAACCTCTTGCGCTGGAATGACGTGTCACGTCCCAAAATTGCAATATTTTTTTTTAAATATATTTAAATATAACCCAGGTAAAACAAATAATAAATTTGTTACTTCTCAGTAATAATTTCCATCTATCATACCGCGACGAGTTCAAAAAGAAAGCGATGAATTATTATATACGAGGTTTGGTCGCTCGTTATGGTCCGTGAGCCAGTTGCCAGCGCAAGAGGTTAAAACGAATTCAGCTCTTAACGTATTTATAATCGTTAAAAAAAGACTCTGTCTATATCGGAGCGCAGTTCAAATCCAAAATATCAAACGAGGCTACGCAATATTTATTCGAGTTTGAAATTCTTCGGGGCTATTAGCGAAAATTATTTTCACCGTAGAGATAAACCTGGGAAAAAGGAATGAAACCGTGCAATTTATTAAGAACGTTGCTGTCAAGTATTTCGAGCAGCACCGCTTGTGTCCCTCTGCTGGTTGATACGCATATCTGCATGCATTTCGTGTACATTTGTCCTGCATACGTCTCTCTTGTGTTTACGTTGCCCACGTACGGTCCCCGTCCCTGGTGTTTAGCGAAAGAGGTGTCGAGTTTCAAAGCAGAGCAAGTCACCGCGACTAACATCGAACAAAACACGTATATACATACCCACGTGCATTGTATGCGTGCAGACCGTTCTATACACGCTGAGCGAAACGAACATAAAGGGCGGAGTTGCTATCCGTGTATACCGGATGGATGAAAAATGCTTGAAACGTAGTAACGTGACGCAGGAAATAGAGGAAGTGGAACGTGTCTTCTCAGGATTAAAAAGTAGCGTGTTCAAAGGCTTACGGTTAGACATAGAAATGCACCCTGAATAAAAGGAAACTAACGACAGCGAGCTGGGATTTGTTGCAGCATTGTGGTAACAACACGATTCAGAAGTCGCGGTTTAATTGGAATATGGAACAACCGAGTTTATAGAGAGTATGATTTATGAGAAGCGCGAATAGGTTTAGGTTAGGTTTGCCCCGCGCTCCAAAAGGATTTTTAGTGTAATGCATATTTTAGAATTATGAAAAAGGTTAGGTTTGTAAAAATCAGTAGAATATTTAGAACGTTTTAAAATATGTGTAATGTTGGATTTAAAATAATATTTTTGAAACATATATTATTATGTTACATAAATGAAGATAACAGTTTTAAAGGTTTAAGTAGCAATTTCACCAGAATGATATTTAAAATTTAAAATACGTTTCAGTATTAAATTCCGAATATTTAGAAGAGGTTATATTTTTAAAAAATATATCATAGTATTATAAAAAAAAAAAAATGATAATTGTAAAAGTTAGAATCGAAGTATAACATTTAAAGTATTTCAAATTATTTAAGAACTTGATTTAGCAAAAATATTTAAAATTCCTTCAGGAGGAAGAAGGATGAAAATTCCAAAGGAAGGGGATAACAATGTATCTAATTTTTCTGAGCGACAGGCACCACGTTTTATGAAAATGTAGATTGACGTCTTTCAAAAATGCAGTTTCAGCGTCGAAGCAACGGGCGAGGAAGATTGAATTGTTTTTTTTTTTTTTTTTTTTTTTTTTNCCGCTATGGCCAAGAAATTCTGGACAATAAAACACAAAAGGAAGAGTAGACGAGTCAGCGTAGAATTTAAATTCTTGATCTCACGGTCACTGACCATGGCATTCAGGCAATGCCACAGTGTTGTTGAACGAGTTGAAGATCAGTGCCCCCTGCTTTCCGGGCCGAGTTCGATGAAAGATCCGATGATCAATGAGTCACTTATGTATTCGCATTAAAAGAGAAAAGTTGTCACGGGATTTAATTAATGCGACGCGTCACATCACCATCACCATGATGGGCCTTGTTCGCCAGCAAAATTTCATTCCCAAGGATATGTTAATTGTTGCTACACACTGGTGACTCACGATTAGGGTAAAGTTTAAACGATGTTTTCAATAATGATGTATCGTTTTAGAGATACTTTTTTTTTTTTAATTTTTCAAAGTTCAATATTCTTCTAATCTCTTTAGATTACATCATAATATTGTATTAGATTTGTATTATACAACATTGTATAATATTACTATACTAGTAACTATTATATAGTTTATTATACACTTTATAACTAACTTTATATACTTTATATACTTTATATACTTTATAACTAACTTATATACTTTATAACTAACTTATATACTTTATAACTAACTATTTATTATACTATATTTATTATACACTTTATAACTAACTATTATATAATTATATATATTATATAATAATAACTATTATATACTTCATAATAACTATTATATAGTTTAACTGGAAACAAAAAAAAAAGAGAAATAATTATCTTAAAAATTGGCAGTTTTTATTATAGTTCAATAATTTAAAATGGAACATTCTATGTACCTATATGAAATCTTCTGTATTTAGTATAGCTAGACACAATATTGATTATTTCGTTAGATTCAAACGCGTCCCATAAATCTTTCGCATTATGTACGCTACTGCAGTTTTGAAATAACCAACACCAGCACGGAGCATTAACGTAGAGTTTATGATTTCCCAGACTCGTGTATATAATTCGCTGCATAATGTAAAATAACTGTATCTGGAAAACAAGCTGACTTTGAAGCGCACGTTAATTAGAATTATTCCTTTATTATCGAAATCCCTATCTAGGAAAATCATTGCTTCAAAGATGACGAAGATTTAAAATGCAAGAAAAAAAAAACGTCTTAACAAGATGAAACGTTAATCCTGCCGATTGAATTTTAATGTAATTAGTTCGATCGACTGTGAATTGTGGAAGAGATATTCTTATTAATTTAATAATTTTCAATGAAAACTTTTCAATTGTATTAATTTTATAAAAGTATAACAAATGAAATAAAAGTATAATGTATAATAATATAAATTATATACTTTATAATAACTATTATATAAATTATTTATAATAATTTATAAATATAAATTATATAAATTTAGAAATATAAATTATATTATATATTATAAATATAAATAATAATTATATTATTATTTATAATAATTTATAAATATAAATTATACTTTATAAATATAAATTATACTTTATAATAACTAACTATAATATAAATTACTATTACTTATATATATATATATATATATATATAGTAATTTATATTATAGTTAGTTATTATAAAGTATATTATATATATATATATATATATGAATATTATTAGCTCGCCAACAACTATAAAAGTTTCTAATGGCCTATTACAATACGTATAATGCGATTGTAAATAATAAATTAAAAAATAGGGAATTAATTATTACTTCAGCGTTTAAATGGATTATTAACACAATGTCGGTGTAAGCTGCAATACAATGCGAGGCATTATTTATGCCTGTTGTCTAAGAAAGAAAAATTGCACAAATGCTAATCGTTGCCTTGTAAGTGATTAACTCGAGTCTCAGATAAGATACTTGTAATATACCATAACCTCGCTGTTAATCTCAGTAGGATCGCTAGTGCGTATAATCGCACTGTTGATAATCTGATTATAGCGTTATCACATCGGGCAATTATGTCGATACGACTCTCAGAGAAATAGTTAAAGTTAATCGGTTTATTAATATGTGGGATTGTATATGTTTATGGAATGTGGGATAATATATGTTTATTACATATTAACAGACATAATAAATAAATTTAATAATTAAGACAATTTAATAAATTCTCATAAAATCGTAAATATTTCAATCTTGTCTTCACTTTATTATAAATTATATTAAATTCTGGTTAAATTCTACAGTAGATGTTTGATTTCTATTAATTTTTTTTTTTTAATAATTTTCTAGATATTTTAGAATTTATTAATACAATTTAAATAAATATTATAATTTTTAAAAAAAATCATAGAATTGAGTGTAGAAAGTTTCGATAAATTCTTTTAAATCACTTAGGCAGCATTTTTTGTTCTTTCTTTTCAATTAATTTTTAACTCTAGAGTAAATTAAAATCTCATTAAGGCTCGATAGAATTTGTGTTCAACGTAGCAAATATTTTGTATAAGTAAATAAATAATAAAGTAATTTAGAATAATAAGTGAAAAGTAATTTAGGTACACAATAAAGTAATTTGAAAAATTTTGCTTGAATTGTAACGAAGGAAATAATTGCAAAGTTTGTGGCTTAGAAAGCTTGCTTCGTAATAAATAGAAAGTTACTTTATAGAAACATTTTTTTTGTTTCACTAAAAAAAAAAAAAAAAAAATTGGATGAAATTATTNGTGTATCGATGATTAAAGTGAATGATATACAGTTTCGAGGACGAATTCGTTTTAAATGTCTGTTTATGGTCATGCAAATTCTGCGTCATCACGAAATAAAATTGGCTTTTGTATAATAATTTGCTAACGTTGACTCGTCATAGACTTGCAATATCCTTCTTTCGTAATGCTTCATGCTTCAAAGATTTCCATGCAAGTAGTGTAATACACAATTTCATAATAATGCACATAGTGCACGTGTACCAATGTTTTATTTATTAAAAATGTTTATATACTTTCATGAATTATAATATAAATATAATTATATAGATTATATAAATTACATATATATAAATATAATAAATATATATATTATATATATTTATATATATAATTATAGTTATATTATAATTCATGAAAATATATAAACATTTTTCATAAAATATTGGTACACGTGTATTATGTGCATTAATAAATACTTAATAATGTGGT